>QLNU02011955.1:21000-44373 GCA_006491805.2 Dysdera silvatica | reverse complement strand
GCAAAAGAACTCCTATTGTTAATAAGGCAAATATGTGTGATACTTACGGGTGCTAATACCCAAATGGCATTTTTGTACATCCATCGGATAGCTCTGGAGCATCATACGACACGTGGCTTTTATGCTGTACCTATTAATTAAGGTATAATTGAAGATAAAAACTATCAAATTAATTTTGAAAGAATAACTGAATTATAAAATTAATATCGACAAAATTACTGAATTAAGAATCAAATTTCAAAAAAATTATCAATTAATGAACTAATTTTAGTAAAAATTTTTAAATTTATGTTGACAAATATACTGAATTTTGATAAACAACTTGGTTGAAAGTGCATAACACGCTCCCCGCGTTCAACGGATGTTTCAACCCGCCGCCATGTTAGAATGGTCGTTTCCGGAGCATTTCTCCTTTAGTTATTTTCTAGAATCAGTAGAAGCTTGGTTGGGGGTGCCCCCACCACTCCCCGCTTTCAAAAAAATAAAAAAATCATCAGATAATCTTGCTATCAGAACTGTTGAATCAGTAACAGATGCAATAACGAGTTTTCGAAAAAGCAGGTACTCACTTAATTTCCGGCGTCCGCTGTCTGTGAAGGAAACGCTAAAGTGTGACGTCATAGAAATTGTGATGATGCACAACGACTGTAAATGTGAAGCGGTTTCAAGAGATAAGAATACGGGTAGCGTGTTATGCACTAGCGTCACAACTGGAATCGACTAAACAAGATAATTTCGAATGATCGTAAAATGTTAAACAATCGTTTGTTTTTCGTGATTTTATGGAGCAAGGGTAAGGGTCACGCTGCGACTGAACCCACAGGTTTCCGAGGAACGGGACCCTCTTCTGATGAATGAACCAAACCTCGAATTACAGAGGGAAGTGAAACGCAGAACTCATTCCACGTTAGCATTGAGAGTCGAACCCATATCAACAGTACACTAGATGAATGCGTTGCCAGAACGCCATGGATCGGCAACCTGTTTGGTAGCACTGTGCCAAAGTAATACTGCAAAGTCATGTTGAGCGCCATTCCTCAAAGTGGTACCCATACTACTCATGACACTTTGACTGTTTATGTTACCATCTACATATTAATGCAATTTAAGCAGATAGTTTGATATTCTTTAAATTTATAAAAAGGATTGCGCTTTTTTTCGAAAATATTTGGTTGGATATTAATACGCAAGAATAGCAAGCGTTATTCTGCGCCAAACAAGGCGTTTTCTTGAAAATATCCCTGTACATTTGGCGCATGTTTTACACTAGTTTAACAATGCAGAACGCAAACAGTGTGACCATATTGATGCATGAAATCATACATTCCTGTTAATATGTTATAAAAGCAACGTATATCTATTTTTTTTTGCCTTTTTACTGAACACTTTTTCAATATTAATTACTCATAATTCTAAACTAATGACTAGCAAACGTGAGTGATAATGGAGAATTTCATACGGGAAGAAAAGAAGTTCTGGATGGAGATAGAAGTAAGGATCATTCAAGATCCACAAAATCAAGTAGTCTGATTGCAAACGGCTTTGCACACAGTTTTCACAAATATCTAACAACTTTACCCTTTAAAAGACATGGGAATAGGAATGGATTTTATTTGAAAGCAAATAAAATACTTTTCTTTTAATTTCAACCATTATACTCGGATTTTTTTTATCAATTCGCGTGGTACTAATCATTCGTGCCTTGTGTGTCGTAGATCGATGACTCCTGCACTACGCCGTTGTAGAGAAATGAACTCATATTTTTCTATAGGACATAAACTCCCTTATACAGTCTGGAGGAAATGGAATAAGATGAGGGATGTGGTACCGAAATGTAAGACGAACTCGATGAAGTGGGGGCTTGTCAATTGACAGAAGCATGAAGTGCGACTGAGGAGAAATTCAGAGCCCAGCACACTTGCTGATCCGTCCACAGTTATCGGAACTGTGTACCATGGACCACTTGCTTCAAACCAATGACAAGGCTGTAATGGCGGCAGAATTTTGGAAATGTAAAGTTTGATCTGGACACGGAAAGAAAGAAGAATACATATTTTTTGCGAAGAATTCGAGTTTCTTAAGATCTAGGGAACCAGTCTCTAACCACAGTGAGCAGTCAGTCGGTTAGCGCTCTTTTGACAGCATGGAAAGTTAAACACATGTCAACGGTATGCAAAATGAACGCGTTACTACAGCGCCACCGCATTATTTGTGAACTTACTAATATATATATACATAAGTACTGTTTCTTTACCCATGCTCATTATTATTGTGTACGTAGGAAAGCTTTTTATCTATCAAATGAAGAAACCTAGTTTTATATTATAGGAGAAATACGCCGTTTATTCAGGATGTGGGAAAGTCGGCTAGAAAAGTACGTATGTATTTGGTAACAGAAACAGGCATTTTTCAGGATTTGGATTACAGGTTATACTAAGATATTAACTCTAGAACCCATATGGTGCGCATCAATACAGCATGGGTATGAAATAGTATGGATTTAAAAAGTAAATTTATATGTAAATGAATGAGTATATCTATTGTATTAACAAGAAAATTGTAACGGTGTGTACATATTTGTAGAGAATATATAAAATTGATGATTGTTATAGTAGAACGCCGATTAACTGAAATAAAGATGGCGGATTCTATTTATAATAATAATATTTTAATAATTGCAATAATATTATAAATTATTATAATGTTGATAAAAAAAACATTATTTTATTAACTTTACTTACTCAGTCTCTCTCTAATACATGTCCTTGTGATAGTGGATACACTTACAATCACCATGACCACAATATCACTAATTCATTATATCGTCACGAAATAACATATATGGAAACGTTTAAGGTTTTTATGAATCTTGATATCAATAAAGGACCAGGACCCGATGACATTGATCCCGCCCAAGTCAGATATGTAGCCAATGAAATAGTCATTCTTCTCACTCACTCACGTCTTAAATCTCATATTCCGTTTCGGGAACTACCCTGTAGAATTCAAAACATCTCGAATCATCCCAATTTTTTAAAAAGGTTCTAAATCTGATGTTTCTAATTATCGACCTATCTCAATTTTCTCAGTCTTTACAAAAATATTTAAGAAATTGATTTATAACAGACTACATGACCTTTAGATGCTAACAAAATTATTCATGACAAACAATTCGGATTCAGAAAAAATAGATCAATTGAACACGCCCTGTTGACTTCATACATTTGTCATTAGACCGAAGAGAGTCTATTATGGGAGTTTTTTTCGACTTGTCCAAAGCGTTTGATACTGTAAATCATGAAAAACTAATTCAAAAGCACACGATGCAGGTATTAGAGGTAAACAAAATAATCTATTCAGAAACTATCTAACAGAATTCGATACATTAAAATCAATGAATACTACTCCGATGCCATGCAACCATTATGTGGAGTACCCTAGGGCTCCACATTGGGACCTCTACTTTTTATTTTTTATACAAATGATTTGTTTTTCACTCCAACACAATCGCAAATCATATTCTTTGCCGATGATACTAGCCTCTTCTTCCGTAAAAAGGAACTTAATGAATTTTTTTTCTACAGTTCAAAATAATATAAAACATTTCACCTCGTATTTTATCAATAACCACCTAACACTCAATACTAATAAAACTAAATGTCTATTATTTACTAATTCCAAAAACATACATGACACATCCGAGTACTCACTAAATAACGGAAATGATTCTGTGAAACTGTCTAGTGAAATGTATTTTTTAGGTATAATATTACAGTCCAACTTAAAATGGGATGATTATATAATCCATATTTTCTCTATGGTCAGCGGAAACATCGGTATCACGTGTAGAATCAGCTATTTTCTACCCATTAATAAACTCATAGACATGTATTATTCTTTTTTCTTTTCTCACGTTTTCTACTGTCATTTAATATGGGGATTCACTACAAAAATCAATATACGAAGACTCCAAACACTATAAAATAAATTTTTCAACTTAATAAAACTAAAACTTACGTCACCGCTCTCTAACTCTGAAATAATGCGTAAATATGATATTCTACCAATAAACAAATTATTGAACTGTAAACTTGCTCTCATTCTGTTCAATAACTTAAGATGTAACACTGGTATCTTCTATTTTGGTATTCAATTACCACAACATCTTTATCCAACCTCATCTAGAGCTAACTATAGATCTTATCGTACAAGAATTGGCTTTGCTTGCAGAAAAATGGGATATGCTGGTCCAAAAATATGGAACTCCCTTCCACAATCAACTAAATCTCTCATTTCACGTTTAAAATTCAAGAATGGTGGGCGGAAATTCTTTATTTTACATTAAACACTAATAATTCAATTTCTCTATCTAACTTCTTACATCTGCTTTTATTCAAAATTTATAATTAACTCTCTGAAGCGTCTGTGCATCTTTGAATTGGTTCTTCACCATTGTTTGTAACTTATTTTTCTCTGGTATTTTGTGTAGCGTTTGATTGTAATTTAAATCTTACTTCTGAGCAGTATGGGCTCTATCTGGCTCTTGCTTTTACCCATTACTGCCCGGGTGGTTATAAAATATGTTCCTTATTGTAGCGTCAAGATTATTGATTTTCTGCTTTACCATGCTTATCTGTATATATTATTTTTATTATTGTTCATTAAATACCCCAAATAAAGTTGTTAAAAAAAAGGGCTGGTGTTATTATAAGTATTGAAAAGCAGGTGGCAGTCGTATCGCAGTTTAAACTAGAACCCAGTTAGCAGTGATGCGTGATTGCGAGATGTTTTCTTCGATCGTCTCGATTATTTGAAGTTCAAATCGAAATTTTAGATGGTAATCGCCAATTCCCATTAGACATCTCGAGTGTTAAGCTCACCGCCGATTTGATTACTGACTCAATTGTAAATTTAATTTGATCGTGATTCTTTCGATTATAAGAACGTCTCATAATTGCGTATCACTCCCAGCGAGTGGGAAATGAGATACCTACGGCCACCCAAGAGATAGAGGAAAGGGAGGGAGAGAAACACAGCTACCAACAATCTTCATTGGTTCCTCTCTCAAAGCCCAAATGCACTATAAAACAGGGGCGTGCGGCCCATAGAAGCGATGTAAGCATTGCTTGCCTAGCATCCATTTAAAAGAAAAATTTAAAACATATTTCCATTTTTACCTTAATCACAAGACTTCAGCAAAAGTTGTATTTGTCTAACTGAAATTTTATCGGAGGTCAAACTAATCTTTTGCAATATTTTTGTCGATTGAGGGCGCCACACTCTGAGAGCTGCTTGCGACACGGTTCAGAAGCAATCTGGAGGATTGCTTTGGAGTAACTACGTTACCTATGGTCATATCTACGTAAGCATTTTGTTGTTATCGTATTTTAATTCACTATACAGGATGAGTTCAAACCACCCACTAAAGAAACATTTTCGAAATAGCCATCCGTTCACTGATTGCACTAATTTCACCAATAAGCGCTAACGAATAAATGCTGGGTTGTTTATTTTTACGAGATAACCTTTTCATTAGTTCTATACTATCAGCGAAAGGGTAAGCCCCATTTGGTGACTTTGCGAGCTATCTCCATCGTGTTAGGAATGACGAAAGTAAATTTACAATATTCTTACGCGCGAGGATGACCAGTTCATTAGAATTGGCGGCCTATCGCTATTTCTTAAATCTCTCCCTAATTAATAAATATAAAAACCACAGTTTTCATATATTACGCACTAGAGAACATTTAGACATTGTCCCATTTGCCTATCTTAACGGTGGGGGGTCAGGGGTTTGCCCCATCACCTAAGTTTTAACACTCATTTTTTTTAACATGATTAATATTCAGGATTTTGGGTTGAAATAAACCTCACCCCCCAACTCTTACTTTCTTATAATGCTTATACACAGTCCTGCAAACCTCGAATTCAGTGATGTTTTGCCCTAATACAGTTTTCAAAATTGTTATTATCTGATTGAAGATATTTCAATCAATCAATGGTTCCGAAGCTCATCAATTAATTTTATTTTTTTTGTGGGTAGAGGGTAGGCAAGCTCCGCTCCAATCAGCGTCTTTCATAAAATTATTACAAAGTTGTAAAGTAAGTTCATGCGCACTTTTCGTACAACCTAGCATCAGTAGTATTTTTACCTTTCTGCGTTTAAAAACTGCTTGGTTTCGGGGGGGGGATGGCTTTAGCTAATGTCCGACCCTGAATATTTGGTAGTTGTAACATAAAAACTATTTGTAATAGCACCGGGAGCAGGGGTTAGTCATAACCCCATTGACTTTCCATTTTCCTGTATATAATTAAATTTTGATTGCTGAATCCCTCCCCACCTCCTAGTACACCCATAACCTCTTATAAAATGTTTGCGTACGTTACTGAAACAGTGTATTTTCTTTCACTTTATCCAATAGATACACAGAACGTAAGACACGTTACGAGTTCCACTGGCACAAAGTCAAGATTCCTCTTTTTATCGTACAAAAATACGTAGCCTATTAATTATTTGTGGTGGGGGCCTGGACTTCACCCTATGTTGCCCCCTCCTATACTTCGGTCTTTATAAGAAGGCTAAATTTGAATATAATATTCAATTTTTGTTGCTTTTCTCAAGTCATTACAGGACTTGGGAAGTAGGGGGAAGCGTGTAGGCACCGGCCGGCCTCCCTTGGAGCGATAGAGAGGATTGCCTCATTGGAGGAATTTTTAGGAGATTGGCTAGTATTTACATTACAGACTGAAAAAGTCAGGAAAACTCCCAAGTAAACCCACACCTTCAGAGCTCACATGCCTAATCTAACGAATTTAATTGAGCTTAATGTAGACACATTAAAATCCTTAATGTATGAAAATTAGCAGCTATATTCCACTAGAGATCGAGAAATTGAATGTGCAAAGGTAGTTAAAATAGAGCCAATTGAAACCTTTTTGGCAACACGTGGCGAGGTAGCTAGTTGGTCGAAAAATGTGAAAAAGCGAACGCGGTGTGTATTCTAAAAGTTTACAATACGCTCAGTAATACAGAGCTGGCGTTAACTTTTATAATTTAAACATATTTGATTTTGAAGTAGCTGTAAAGTTATTTTTTTCTCTATTCGTTAGATTGAAGTTCTATATTCCTTTCATTTTATTTCTGAAAGTCATAGCAGAAAACAAATTACTTTAATTTTTATAATCGCATTGCAAGTTGCAATTCAGTTTGTGCATAAGAGAAGCATTCATTTTATTTTGAATCCGGCAAGTGAATGTTTTCGCGAAATAATGTCAGCCAAACTTTTTTTTTTTTTTTTTTTTGAAAATTGCATTTAAGAATTTAGCGAGCTTTCTTGGCGAATGCTGCAGATTACACTCTTATTACAATTAATTCTATTTAATTTATTATTGCGTAATCAGTTTCTATCCAAAATATGAAGTCATTCAGTTCCGGTCTATTCCGTGGTAAATAGTCAAAAAGCCAATAACGAAACCTATTTTTCGTCAAAAATGGAACAAAATACTGACGTAATAAATCTTATAGTAATTTGGCACAACAAGTCGAATGTCTCGCCAAGTGGGCGTGAGTTCTTAAAAAGAAGGTTGGCCTCCACTAATTCATCATTGACTGAATCAGCAAATATAGTCCGCTTGAAAAAACCAAAAAATAACATATAAGATTCTATGTTTCTTTCCAACAATGATTTGCAAATAGGCTTATAATAACATAAGGTTTCAAAAATGTATCGGAGGTGCGAGTAATTAAACTCACCCTGTATAATCATGTTGTCTGCTTGAAATCTGTGATTTTGTCAAATTAAACGTCAATTAATTTTATGAATATCGAATATTTTAACTCTTTAAGCTCCATAAGCGCGAAATAATTTCAATCTGACAAGAAGTTTTAAAAGCGCTTTTGTGAACGATAATGCTGCCATCTAGTAGCACCCATAAGAACTTTTGCATTTTTCATAGTTTAAAGACGAGACCTTTTGCTTAACTAGGCTTTCAAAGAAAAGAACACAAAGCAAAAATAAATGTATTGCTTGCTTAAAGAAAAATTGTCACCTCACGCCACAGCTAGAAAATTAATATGAACGTCTTTTCACAAAACATTGAGTATTAATTTAGAAAAAAGAAAATGCAGCCGTAGCAAGCCATTGCGGTTAAGCGAGGACTGGTTCTGTTAATCGGAATTCTATTAATATTGTCCACATGCGTCGCTGCTTTCTTGGATGGCAGCTTTTCGATTGCTGAAAGTAATCGCATCATTCACAAGAAAATACTATTTTGTTATCTACCTGGAAGTTCTAGCTATGAATTTGGCTGAATAAATCCTAAGGAAAATGTTAGACTTGAATATATCATGCAGGTAGCCGTATTTCGAGTTGTCGAACACAAGGTCTGGCATCCATATTTTTCCTGTCACGTAACTTGGTAGACTTGTAACCGGATGCTTGCTAATTAAATTTGTGAAGTTCAATCGTGGGTCTCTCCAAATATCGCTCACAAATAACTGGACAGAAAATTCCTAAAACACGTAACATTTTGTCAGATAAAAAAGAAAATATTCCAGAGTGAAGAACAAACTAAACACACATATCGCCCGCCCGCTTCTAAAGCGACACAACTAAAAAAAAAATTCAAATTCAAGCTGAAAACACCATTAAGATAAATAACATCATCCCTATCTACAGAAGAAACGGCACATCTGACCTTCCAATATTTTTCGCGACAAACGTAAGGAAGCAAGTTGTTTCCAGGGGCTCCGAGAGTCAACGTCGGTCCCAGCTCACTTCGAACGGCCCCATAACCCGTTCCCTGCCCCCCCCCCACAGCATAGGTCCTTGCCAGAACGGGCCCCTGGGCTGTAGCCCTTACTTCCACTTCCTTCTCGTCAGCTGTGGTTGTTTCTTTATAGTTAATTCGGTGTTTTGTAATTAAAAATTACTCATAACGCAAATCGACAAATTTTGAGTTGTGTGACTTCTGAAGCGGTGGTGCGATATTGTGAAATCTCGTTAATGCGGCCTTTCTTAGGACGAACCTCTCGCTAATACGGACAAATTCTTTTTTCCCCCCGCTTTATTATAGTATTGAATTATGGGTATATATATACGTTCAATGTTAAAAATTTCGCTTAATGCGTACGGTTCATTCGATAATGCAGACAAAAATCTCTCGTTTAGAAAAAAAAGAAAAAATCTTTTTCAGGAGAAACTTCAAGAGGTATCAAAGATAGCATGATTCCTCTTCTGCTGGTGTGATCATCTGTGTTTCAAAAGCAATCTCCTATGTTCTTTTGGATTATTTATGCGGCATTACGTAAAAATAAATGAGTTTCCACTATGTGAAAGTATTATTTTTCTTTGTTTCGTTGTCAATTCTTCCGAAGTATTCTTTCATAGTATACTATTCTGTTTTAGTAATTTATTTATTTACGTTGCGTATTGCATTACCATAAAAATTATTGCTGCATAGTCTGAAGCTTTAGCTGCTGAAATTTGCCCTCCGTTAGTGCGGACTTTCGTTTGTATGGATATAAATCGGCTGCATATGCCAATCCGCGTTAACAAGGTCTCACTGTATAAGCAAACATAGGGAAATATTGTGAAAACTGAGGAAATGGTAAAAAAGTAAAAACTAAGTAAATCTAAGTAAAGCAAAAACAGGCAAAAATCGGATAAAATTACAATAAAACGCAGAATCATGCCTAGAACGCATACAACCAGGCTAGAACTAGAAAATACATATTAAATCTAGAATAAAAACATATACAAGAACTGAAATTCATTAAATACAAAAAGAGAGACTTTTATTGATAAAATGTAGCATTAAGAAACAAATAATTATTCTTAAATTGCGGTTAGAAGTAAAAATACAAATTTTAATGGTGTAGTTATTTATTAAATTGTGATTAAGTTTTGAAAGTTTTTCTTTTATTTGATAAAGATTTCAAGATTTTTGCTTTATTTGTTAAAGATCTCAAGATTTTTATTCAATGAAACCGAACAAATATGCATAAATGACATTAAACAGCGTATTTCATATTTTCAATTTATTGTCATATTATTAAATAATAGAAATTCTGTGTCTGCCGATTTCTTCCGTACTCTTATTCAATTTCGCTGTAGATTAAATGTTAAATAATACAATAGCAAAATTAATGAAAAATGTAGCGACTCAAAAACTTTCTGCTATAAACAGTATTTGAACAGTTAGTTACAATTTTCTTATTTCCCTTAACATGTAACTCAGAGTATGGTCTTGTAAGAAAGCCCTTAGAATGAAAGTGACCTATAGAAAATGCACTAATGATCTCGGAATATAAAAGAAAAATAATAGCGTGCCTAAAAATGTGAGAGCCCATATTTAAAACGTAGCTATTATCAGAAAATGCATTTATTAATTTTATACTTTTATTCATAACAACTAATTTTTCTTACAGTTTTCTTTCTTTTAAATATTTTTTTTTCATTAAATTCTTAAAAGCTTCTATTATCAGATGAAGAGGTTGAACAGCACAGAGCATTGAATTTATTTGAAAACTTCTATGTTGTATAAGTCTTATCAAAAAACGAATCAGATTTTCTTTAAAATTTAGAAAATAAATAATAATTGAAATCAAGGACGATGTTTAGTGATCAATAATACTACTGTTTATTATGATGATAATAATAAATAGCGGTGATATTATTAGTAATAATATTGTTTTTTCAATTCTTTATAACTAGAATTATTAATACAGTGTACTGTCACTGTTATCAGTACAGGATATACAACAATTTCCAGTCTATAAACGTAGCATAGAAGTAGTAACTGTCATGCACTATGTGAAAATGCAAATACTGTATATGGAAGTGACATATTCGTTTGAACATTTACATATAACAAGGTAAAAGTGACAGAGGAAGTGAATTGAAATACACTCTATAACAAACAAATCGACGCATCAAGGAGGAGTTGTCCGATTGCGATAAAAATTGGTGGATGTGAAGAATATTCATAAAAAAAACGGTTAAAATTTCAGAACAATTGAATGATTTATTGCAGAGTTTGACCGTTACAAAGGGAGGAAGTCAATAAGGCGTTGGTCCACCTCTGGCCTGGATGCAAGCTGTCACCCGGCGTGGCATAGACTGATAAAGATCCCGGATGGTGTCCTGCGGAATTTCTTACCAAATTCTCTCTGGCGGATTAAATCGTCAACATTCCTGGATGGTTGCAATCGCCTTCCCATGGTGTCCCAAATGTGCTCTATAGGAGAGAGATCAGGAGATCTAGCTTGCCAAGGAAGTGTTGGGAAAGCTTGAAGACAATTCATAGCAACACGTGCCGTGTGCGGCCGGGCATTGTCTTGTTGAAACGTAAGTCCAGGGTGTCGCAAAAGGAACGGTAACACAACCGGTCGTAGAATGTCGTCTACGTACCGCTGTGCTGTAAGTGTGCCAGAAATGACCACCAAAGGGGTCCGGCTATCAAAGGAGATGGCACCCTAGACCATAACGCCCTGTTGTGGGCATGTGTGGCGTGCGATAGTAGGGGCAGGATCCCCACCCTGTCTTGGACGTCGCCAGACACGTCTGCAGTTGTCGTGAGGACACAGTTGGAAACGGCACTAGTCACTAAAGACTATACGTCCCCAGTCAGCGCAGTTCCAAGTTGATCCAGCCCAGCACCACTGTAATCGGACTTGACGGTGTAAAGGCATGAGAGGTAAGCGGCGTAACGTTCGGCCCGAGCGTAAATTCCGTTCTCTCAGTCATCTGCAGAGGATCGTGTTGAAAGAAAATTCCTACAGAGATAAATTTGGTATCAAAATATACAAAAAGATTTGAAGAATTTTTTAGATAAAAATCTGAAAACCGATGTTTTAGTCATTTTTCACTGTTACAGTGATTTTGGAAAGGGAATGTTTTATAATGTTTTAATTATAATTTAGTTAGGATTTAAGATTTAGAAATTTAGAATGAAAAATTGATTTTGAAGTAAAAGGATTTTATAATTATGTTGGTAAATTTAAAGTTAGTTTACTTATTGATTTAATTTTAACTATTTGAGAACATTACAACCCCATTTCCATTACATTTAATATTAAGTGTTTTTACTCAAAATTGCAAGGCAAGACCGTGAAAATTAAGTGGATAACTAGGGTTAAAACATTGCAAAAACGTGTTGTGTTTCAAGCTAAACATAGAAAAAAGATGAAATTTAAGTATAATTTGTTAGATAACCACAGGTACTTTAAAACAGACATGAAACAATTATTCAATAATTACTGCCTTTTATTTTATATTATAAACACGATAATATCAAAACGAAGTCTAAAATTTCTCAAGTGCAAGTAAATTCAAATATTTACTTCACAATTTTCACTTAACATATCTTTTAATGTGTTGAAACCTTGTATGAATATTTTTATTTCCCATTGAAAACATCGATGAAGTTTAAATTATGAAAAAGTTCAATTACTCCTTTGTAATGAAATATTATACTGGGGTATAAAAGCCACCAGAAAAGAAAAAGAGAACATGTTTTAAATTTGCTGTGGAAGGAGGCATTTGGAATTACAGATTAAAAGGAAGAGAAAGAAAGGCATATTTTCATAACAAAAATACACTAGTTATAAATAAAAAGCAAACATTTCCTTTTAAAGGTAAAACGCAGGGATTTTCACAGTCAACCACACATTTCTTCAAATCGTATAAGGTTTGGTTTAGCGTGCTTAAGTCCTTGGACCTTTTGGACGACAAAGACGGGTTTGTTGTCAGCCATATTCCTACATTTAAAAATGAGGACCTAAAATTTCAATGTCAGTCGTATGAGGGGCGTGTAAAAAAAATTTCACATCAGCAGAGGTTTGCCAGGCTTCTGGGATACGAAAAAAAATATAATTTTCCTAAGCTACATGAAACCGCAGTCTGTTAAATAACAAGTAGCAAAAGCAAAGTTTAAAAGCGTAGCTGAAATTTTATTGTACAGATTTTAACGAATTTCTGATGGATTTTTGCCGTCCCTCGTCAGCAATGCACTTACGTCTGGCACGGTAACAAACAACGAAGTATTGCCGATTCACCGATGGGTCGTTTTGTCGGTTAGCTTTCGTTTCTGCTTAAAAACGTTGCTATAAAGGTCGACTGCAGTTCAATCTATCGGCTATGAATTCCTCTATTTAATTTTTATTGATTATATCGGCTACATTGAATCAGGTGGGGTGGTAGGCGAAGGTTGAAGAACTGAAAGTAGATATTAAATTACTTGTAAAGAAAGGAATGATTTTCCAGCGTCTGGTCATTCGATAATGCAGACAAAAATCTCTCGTTTAGAAAAAAAAGAAAAAATCTTTTTCAGGAGAAACTTCAAGAGGTATCAAAGATAGCATGATTCCTCTTCTGCTGGTGTGATCATCTGTGTTTCAAAAGCAATCTCCTATGTTCTTTTGGATTATTTATGCGGCATTACGTAAAAATAAATGAGTTTCCACTATGTGAAAGTATTATTTTTCTTTGTTTCGTTGTCAATTCTTCCGAAGTATTCTTTCATAGTATACTATTCTGTTTTAGTAATTTATTTATTTACGTTGCGTATTGCATTACCATAAAAATTATTGCTGCATAGTCTGAAGCTTTAGCTGCTGAAATTTGCCCTCCGTTAGTGCGGACTTTCGTTTGTATGGATATAAATCGGCTGCATATGCCAATCCGCGTTAACAAGGTCTCACTGTATAAGCAAACATAGGGAAATATTGTGAAAACTGAGGAAATGGTAAAAAAGTAAAAACTAAGTAAATCTAAGTAAAGCAAAAACAGGCAAAAATCGGATAAAATTACAATAAAACGCAGAATCATGCCTAGAACGCATACAACCAGGCTAGAACTAGAAAATACATATTAAATCTAGAATAAAAACATATACAAGAACTGAAATTCATTAAATACAAAAAGAGAGACTTTTATTGATAAAATGTAGCATTAAGAAACAAATAATTATTCTTAAATTGTGGTTAGAAGCAAAAATACAAATTTTAATGGTGTAGTTATTTATTAAATTGTGATTAAGTTCTGAAAGTTTTTCTTTTATTTGATAAAGATTTCAAGATTTTTGCTTTATTTGTTAAAGATCTCAAGATTTTTATTCAATGAAACTGAACAAATATGCAGAAATGAAATTAAACAGCGTATTTTATATTTTCAATTTATTGTTATATTATTAAATAATAGAAATTCTGTGTCTGCCGATTTCTTCCCTACTCTTATTCAATTTCGCTGTAGATTAAATGTTAAATAATACAATAGCAAAATTAATAAAAAAATGTAGCCATTCAACAACTTTCTGCTATAAACAGTATTTGAACAGTTAGTTAGAATTTTTTTATTTCCCTTAAAATATAAATCATAGTATAGACTCGTAAGAAAGCCTTTTTAATATTATCACACCTATCTCAGTAACATCATTATTAAGAAGAAATTGAAAGTTTTTGGACAAGAAACGGAAATGATTATAATTCTTTCTTTTAAAGTTTATTTATTTCAGTCGAGTGGGATTATCTTGCCTTTAACCCGAATGTAGAAAGAAGTCTGCCAGTAAACGACTGGTTCATGCATCCCAAGGGTGTGTCAATAGGCATTGCTTACACTTCCATAGTTTGGACGTGAGTCCTAAGCGAAGAAAACGATCCCATGTCGTAGATAACGTTAAAATTACGGTCCCATGTCAGATTATCTAAAGAGTTTTGGAAATAGTAATGCTAACAGAAACATATAAATAATAAAATGTTCGAATGCTAAGTAGCGGAATAAGACACTGTTTTTTATCCCTTTCTAGAGTCGCTAGATTTTATAATTTAGTATTCAACGCACTTGAAGAATTAGTTTGGTGCCGTTATGTGGTAATTCGGTTGACCAAGAGGATTTGTTATTTATTTTATGCTGGTATGTAAATATTTTCTAAACTTCAATCCTCTTGTTCATTTTCGGTTTGTTAAATCAAATGTATTTAATATTGGTTGGGTCTTTCACCATCTGCAAACAACATATTTTCTTAGTGGCCCTTGTAATAAAATCTCCTTGATATTTCATTAATTCCTGAATTTACCTTCGCTTAACGATTGTTCTCTTTATTTCCATTCCAAAATGGTCCTTTGCCTGCTGTATATATAAAGTAAGGGAAAGTAAACAACAAAAGCCAAAAGAATTTGGATGCATATTCCGTAACTTAATGGCTGCAAAGTGTCAGTAAAACTTATATTATACCCTTAAAATGCTTTTGCATGATGATACCCATCGAATGCCGCAGGCATTAAAATGCTTGTATGCGACACTCACTCCATGTTCAACACGAAGAGGTAAAGAGAGAGAGAGAAAGAGATTAGACTGAAATTTCTCGAAGTATTATGAAGGTTAAGTACACACGCGGTATAATGCTTGGTTTACTTTCAATAGCTAGGGACGTATTTATTCAGAAAAGGTTGATGCAAAATTTACGACAAAAGAAACATACATTTCCTTTGTCTCTATAAACGGTCAGGCAGTTACCAGAGGGGAAATGCAATTCAGCAAAACTGCTTTAGCTGTAGTCGACAAAGTTTTCCAAAGTTTCCTTATTGACCGAAAACAAAAAACAGTTTTCCAATAATTGGATTTCCAAAATCTGAGTTTGTGTTTATATTTCCGAAAGTAGAAACGAAGTAAAAACTATTCTGTGTTTTTTACGCAATTTCCTACAGGTACATTTAAAATGAGTTAATCCAAAAAATCGTTACAAAATCTAAAAAAATCTGAACACTCTATGGCTTAATCCGTAACTTTTTAGAATGAAAGTGACCTATAGAAAATGCACTAGTGATCTCGGAATATAAAAATAATAATTGCGTGCCTAGAAATGTGAGAGCCCAAATTTAAAACGTAGCTATTATTAGAATATGCATGTATTAGTTTTATACTTTTATTCATAACAACTCGTTTTTCTTGCAGTTTTCTTTCTTTTAAATAATTTTTCTTTCATTAAATTGCTTAAAAGCTTCTATTATCAGATGAAGAGGTTGAACAGCACAGATCATTGAATTTATTTGAAAACTTCTATGTTGTATAAGTCTTATCAAAAAACGAATCAGATTTTCTTTAAAATTTAGAAAATAAATAATAATTGAAATCAAGGACGATGTTTAGTGATCAATAATACTACTGTTTATTATGATGATAATAATAAATAGCGGTGATATTATTAGTAATAATATTGTTTTTTCAATTCTTTATAACTAGAATTATTAATACAGTGTACTGTCACTGTTATCAGTACAGGATATACAACAATTTCCAGTCTATAAACGTAGCATAGAAGTAGTAACTGTCATGCACTATGTGAAAATGCAAATACTGTATATGGAAGTGACATATTCGTTTGAACATTTACATATAACAAGGTAAAAGTGACAGAGGAAGTGAATTGAAATACACTCTATAACAAAAAAATTGACACAACAAGAAGGAATTGTCCTATTGCGATAAAAATTGGTGAATGTGAAGAACGTACATAGGAAAAGAAACGCTTAAAACTTCAGAATAATTGAACGATTTATTGTGGAATTTGACCATTACAAAGGGAGGAAGTCAATAAGGCGTTGGTGCACCTCTGGCCTGGATGCAAGCTGTCACCCGGCGTGGCATAGACTGATAAAGTTCTCGGATGGTGTCCTACTGAATTTCTTGCTAAATTACCTCCAACTGTCGGGCTAAATCGTCAACATTCCGGGATAGTTTTAATCGCCTTCCCATAGTGTACCAAATGTGCTGTATGGGAGAGGGATTAGGAGACTTAACTTACCAAGGAAGTGTTGGGCAAGCTTGAAGACAATTCATAGCAACACGTGCCGTGTGCGGCCGGGCATTTTCTTGGCCCAGAGCGTAAGTCCGGGTGACGAAAAGGAACAGTAACTTCCGACAGTCGTGATGTCAATCCACGTACCGCTGTATATTCAGGTCCCATTCCAATTCATTCCTTACGAGCAATTTACAACATATAGATATCTAGAAGATCGAAGGTCAGAGAACATAAGAATCTCGATGGGAGGAGATCTGGAATAAAAAAGAGTGATAATCGATCATCAATTTGGTTTCCGCACTCAATATTCCACTGAGCAACAGATCATAAAAGTAGTAAACTTTATTAAGAGAAACATGAAGGATAATCGAATCGTAACAGCGGCCATGCTGGACATAGAAAAGGCATTAGACCGAGTCTGGCACAGAGAACTATTATTTAAACTTATAAGTCTGAAAATTCCCAAAAACTTTGTATATAAAATTACCTTTTACCTCGAAGACAGAAAATTCAAAACAAAAGTCAGTAATGCCCTCTCTGTCTTTAAACGGATGGAGGCAGGCGTTCCGCAAAGGGCAATCCTTGTTTCATTATTTTTCACCTTATATATCAAAGACATTCCTAGAGCCATCAGCGACGAACGTCTCACTGCACTCTATACTGACGATACGGCAATCATGACCTCGCATCAAAACATTAAATTAGCGTTAAACGGACTTTAATAACACCTGAATGTAATACGGCGTTGGACATCAATCTGGGACAGTAAAATCAACTCAAAGGAAACAGAAGCAATCATGTTCAATCAAAAAATCTGCAGCGTAGGTCGCAACTCAAATTTCAACTCCAGAATTCACTGGAATAACGAGGATATAGTTTGGAAATATGAAGTGAAATACCTGGGAGTAACATTAGATTTCAGACTAACCTAGAGAGTTCATATGAAAAACACAAGGAATAAGGCTACAAATGCTCACAAAGCCCTTAATGAACTATTAAATTCACGAAATAAATTGAGTATAGACAACAAGTTACTGCTATATAAAGCGATTATAAAAGACATAAGACCCACCCTGACTCATGCGGCAGTAGCATGGGGACACGCCCATAAAGCACCTCTAAATGAGTCATATGTACAAGGAAGAAAAATTTTAAGGAAAATCACCAACGCATTTTGGTCCGTTAGAAACAAATCAATTTACAATGAGCCTGGAATACTACCTCTAGAAAAATTCATTTACAATCTCAGAATAAAAGAAATTACAATCAGAGAATAAATAGTCATCCAAACCCCACAATGCGAGGTTTAATTTTGCAACAAAGCAGGTTCCACTTACATTAGCCATAATAAGGCCGTCGAAATGTATATATAGTTGTAAATACAGTTAGCAGTACGATTGCTAAAGATTATATGTTGTATATTTATTAAAAAAATAACTGTGTGTTATTACAACGGTTAATTGTAGTATAAAATTAGACTGCAACCGCAATTGGATGACAAAATTGCATTTAGAACTGTTTTAAGTGAAATTATGTATAAAATATTGTTAGTGTAATCTTGCTTTTATGTAACGTATTAAATAATTTGCATTTAAAAGTATAAACTTGTGTCTGGAGTATTGGATGACCAGTGACAACTTCGGGATATTTAGAAATAAGGAAATATTGTCTTTGGATAAATAAAATTATGTCTGTAGCTACGTAACAGTGGGGCCCCACCCCGTATGATTCCATTGGTCAATGGTTCTTAGACACCTCCTACCTTAAATTTAAAATTAAAATTACTAATAGTGAGGTTAGGAGACTTCATAGTGGTACTCTTGTGAATAATCTAGTACATACAAGAGAGTACATCTATTGTTGCCATACCATCGGTTAATATGAAAAATTGTTGATTTAATAAATTTAATTCTGGTTCGTTGTATCGGACATTCTTACTTCTTTAACTTATTACTTTGGTTTCGAAATTGTCGCAGTATTGCCACACTAATAGCGAACTTGTCCATAGGAAGCCTCACGTGTGCTCGTAAGGGAGGAAATGATTGACGCCTTTAGGTTATTTGGTAGAGCACTAGACCGGCAATCAGGAGTCCGTGTGTCGTGTCCCATCAGGCTTCGGAAAATCATTCTCTTCTTTACGAGACATTTAAAATCGAATATCCAGTTTTTCGTTTCATTAGAATGATTTTTATAAAATTGTATTCTTATTTAATTTTGTATATCTATATTATAGAATTACGTAGAAAAGGCATGTACTGATTATATATAACAAAACACGAAGCAATGGAGTCTGTGTATTTATGTTATACGGCATAACATTTCATGCTGGGCAGAACTTATCGACACGCTTTATAAAGGTGTCGCTGTCCTTCCCCAGGAATTGATCGAAGCGAACTCCAAGTAAACACACACAGCGTTGCCATTTCCTGACACTGTTCTTTGTCTAGCGATAATCCGCCTTATTAATGTAAAGTATTTGAAAGTTAAAAAATTGAGGGGAAAACAGAAAAAGGGAGGAAATCAGCAAATGGAGTTTTTAATGGGACCTTCGCGCAAAGCAGAAGGAGAGTATAAATTTATGATCATTAACCATTTTAAGCGACTACAGCGATCACTAACGGCTGTTTGTTCATAAATACGGAAATCTTTTCATAATGTAGAATTCTAAACAAGACTTCCATTCACAAATAACAAAAGGTTGCAAAAGCTTAAAATTATGATCATCCTTCTAGCAATGGACAGCGATGGAAAATTTTTGAGACTGTCTTTTCCATACTTAGATATTTTTTGTGTGCCCGCTTTTATGGAATGTAAGGAAACGTTCAATTTGGCTGATATCATAATACAGTTGAACTCTTTTTTAATATCATTCAAGGGACTGGTGAAATTTTGACGCTAAAAGCGAATAACGTTATAATTGATAAATAATTTTTAATTGTTGGTTTATAGTATTAAATATGTTAAATGACTTATTATAGGTGCATACATGTAGTATGTACTCCTATTTTAAATGAAATATTTGGTTAAATTTTAGAACACGGTACCGGTTTCTCGCCAACGACTTCCGTTCTGTGATGTCATGATGGAAGACCGGAGTTGTTTTGCGCATTTGCTTTATTTTTGGTTAGCTTGATTGTTTATAAATGAACTTTCTATTTGTTTTCTACTGATGACTATCTACCTTTCAGTTACCTTTCAGTTATTATACCTTTCAGTTACTTAATTAGACATAATGATGGTATCACGAGATCAGTGAGGTTTTTTTTATTGTTTTTCATTAAAAACAATCACAAAACTACCGAAGCCTCCATCTCACAGCGATGAACCATGCAACGGTGCTCTGTACCCTTTCGGTTGCTTAATTAAACATGACACTGATAGCGACACTTTCATTGTATTTTATGAATAAATAAAGTGATTAAATTAATTGTAATATTAATGAGACTCGCCAAATAACTTTATTGGTGGTGGTACAGTGTTCTAACATTTTACCAAATATTTAAATACCAGGTTTTGTAGAAGTTTTATGGCGTTTTAACAGGGACGGAATAACGAACTATGGGACTGGTTAGGGGAATTTAGAAATTTTATCAATTGACCAACCAGCATTGTAAAAGGGTTCGACGTTATATGTAATTTATAATGAACAGTTTTATTTCGAACTTCAATGATTAAATTTAATCAATAAGTATATTGATCAACAAGTGTATCTAATGAAAACAATAAAGGAGTAACTCACCAGGTTGTAAAGGCGGTACTTTGGCGTCATAGCCCTTGGTGACCGCCCTTGTGACGTCATAGCCCTGTGACATAAAGGATTCTTTCCACACCTCTGTATTAAAATAAAAATTATTATTTACTATTACAACACTTTGTTTTTCTTCGGATTTAATTTATAATATTCAACCATTTTCCAGATTATATTTCTTTAAAGTTGCGTTTATTTGGAAATAAGGTATTACCAAATTATGGGTTTTCCGAATTTCAATGATTTGAAAATTGAAACTTGCCAAACTTTGAGTTTTCCAAATTGCAGTTATTTAGAAATTCGCGAAGTTTAGGTTTGTCAATTATAATTATTCGTAAATTAGAAATATTTAAAACTTGGTTTTGTCATACAGTGAAATTGTTTAGAAGATGTGTTTTACTAGAAGTTTGGGTTTGAGAAAAAGGCAATAGAAACTCTGTTCAACAATCGCCTCAGACATAAGACTACTTCTAAAGCGTCGGAAGGCTCTTAACTGGTGTTCTTAGGTATTTAATCAGCGGGTTTCTTTTATATGTAAAATTATTTCCGAGTAAAAGTACTGACAAAAATCAAATCTTAAAAATCAAATCAATGGCTCATTTTAAACACAGCGCGTACAAAATTTTGTTTCAGGAGTTATATCTTTAAATCTTTTCATGAGTTTAGGGGGAAAAACAATTATAGAGATAGATAAAGCTGGTATAAAAAATAAATTAACTTTATTTAAACAATATATTAATTTGTCACATATCGCCCTATTTTTGAATTCTTTTCACAATTTACCAATGCCACGAATTCCCAATGCCATCAAATTTACTAATGCCACCAATGTACGAATATTATAATTTAAGATCAATTATCTACAGTATAAAAAACATAGCAAAACAAAGATCTCTCTTCTTACGCTTTTATTCAAGTACTTATTTTTTTGTCATTTGTAAGTTCGTACGCGTTGTTCTGGTTTGTTTATATTTACTTCGGTTCGGCGGTCAGGTAGTGGGAAACAAGACTTATAGATCAATATTATTAGATGTCATGACATGCTTTGCTATTCAGGAAAGTATTTATTGATTCTGTGGCGTACTTAACTGGAAATATACGCTTTTAAGCCAAAACCTATGGAAACGCGAATAACGAAATGACAGGTAGGTAGAAAAAAAATATTTCATCAATCCATCTTATCTTACAAGGGAACATAGCGAACTGCAAGAGCTCGACTTTTATGAATTTCGGTTTATAGGCCAATATGACCGAGTAGATTAAAGATCCAAAATCAAATTTAGCCCACTCGACCTGGGGGTCGAGCTACGGCCCACTGAAAATAGAGCTCACCCTACGATGATGCTTCGCTGCATGAGAGGTGAAAACAGTGTTCTGGCATGCTGCGCATGGTATTAAGCGCCAAGCGTTTTACTGTGAGTTATTCTCATTTATGTTTGTTTGTTTTTTGGTTTTACGGCTCAAAGACTACAGTGGTCATGCTGCGCCGGGACCTACTGTTTTCCGAGGAATCCGAACCTCTTAAGGCCTAGGGAACCAAACCCCGGACTACAGTGAGCAGTGCGATCTTTATGAGATCTCTGAGTAAGCGTTCTTTTTGCACTGCTGGGAGTCGAACCCGGATTAGCCGCGCAATAGGAGAACGCGTTACCACACTGCGCCACCGCAGGGCTCCATTCATGTTAGAAGTTCAGCTTCCTACGTCTTGCAGAAGTGAAGTCCTGGCGCATCGTAAAAGCTGAGGGTCCTTTGTAAATAATTTTAGAGGCGCTTTCCGAAATCAATTAAAATTATTTATCACTGCAATATTGACATATGGAACTGATTTGAATTATGAATATAGAATATTTACATTTAAAACTGATTTAAATTATGAATATGGAGTATTTACATATGAAACTGATTTGAATTAGGAATATGGAATATTTACATATGAAACTGATTTGAATTATGAACATCGAATATTTATGTATGAAAATGAATTTATGTAGATATGAAAAAAAAAATTTTGAGTTACCTAACTGCGGGGGTTTCCAGAGTTATAACTGCGCTCTTGGCTATGATGAACTTAAAACGCTTTTAATGGAAATGAAAATCAGTATAAAAAAAAAATGTGAAAAACATAATAATTTTGATCAATGACTGCAACAACAAATGAATGAACTACCATCGCAGTCCATTTCGTGACACACTTGGTCCGTGTAATTAAAACAAATTTCTTGCACATTGAAGAATTTTTCAGGCTTTGGTACCGGGTACGTTGATTTCCACCAAGCATAGATTATCATATTTCGGAATTTTGGGGAAGACAGCTGATTGTGAATGAGCGAATGAAATTTTGAGATCTTATTCCTTTCTGATAAGCTTACATGATCATAATAATGCAATAGGCAAAATCGTGTTAAGCGTTTAGCGAAATATTTCCATTGAAGAAAAAAATATACGTCGTATGACTGTATGAGTGCTATCCCTCCAGGTGGTGTAATCATCAATTTCGATTGCTCTGAAAGACTGGCTTGACTAACTGCAATCCAATATATTTTCGTCCATTTGACTCGTCCACGAATCCATAATTAATAGAACTTTTGATGTTCGGTTTGAGTACTTCGCTGAGGAACATTCTATGTATTTCGGAAGACGATTTGCCACTTTTGGGACATTCCAGAATAACATTAAGGGGTTTAAATATCTTTTTCCTGTACGCGTGAACCGAAAATACTCTTTGGTTCCTGATGGATGAGCAGAAATTGCAGCAATAATTGTCCAGCAGCAGAAATGATAGGTCGGATTATTACGGAATGGGATATGGCGTGAGAAGATTGAAT
>QLNU02011955.1:0-17815 GCA_006491805.2 Dysdera silvatica | reverse complement strand
ATCGACCATGTTTACAATTCACATTTGAAAGCGAAAGAAACTTCCTACGAAGATAAATGTGGTATCAAAATGTGCAGAAAGATTTGAAGGTTTTTTCTAGATAAGGATCTGAAAAGCGATGTTTTAGTCATTTTTCCCCTAACATATAAGTCCTAGAACATCTTAAATTTCACGAACATTAAATATGCATGTCTACGAATTTTTGCCCTTGTTTTTGCTTAATTTAAATGCTATTGCACTGAAAGTGTTTAGAAAACAGCGCGAGGGTTTTCGAAAAACAAAAACTCAACAGCTGTACATCCCGAATAAAATCACTGAGTATTGTCAAGATGAGGTTTTAAAAGAAAATCTGAATCAGTAAAAGGTTCATGCATCAAAAATTTCCAGACGGTTCATTTTACTTGACAAGAAAAACGAATTTCCGCACACAGAATGCATGGTGAAACGTTGAACAATCTGCAAGCAGTCTTCTTTAAGAGTGAAGACTGTGATCATGTCGCTCCAAAAAAGAGCATATTTTCATAACAAAGAACACACTCGTTATAAAAAAAAAAAATTCCTTTTAAAGGTAAAATGCAGAGATTTTCTCAGCCAGACACAAATTTCTTCAAAGCATGTAGGGTTTGGTTTAGAGTGCTTAAGTCCTTGGACCTTTTGAACGACAAAGACGGGTTTGTTGTCAGCCATATTCCTACATTTAAAAATGAGGACCTAAAATTTCAGTCAGTCGTATGAGGGACGTGTAAAAAAATTTCACATCAGCAGAGGTTTGCCAGGTTTCTGGGATACGAAAAAAAATATAATTTTCCTAAGCTACGTGAAACCGCCGTCTGTTAAATAACAAGTAGCAAAAGCAACGTTTAAAAGCGTAGTTGAAATTTTATTGTACAGATTTTAACGAATTTCTGATGGATTTTTGCCGTCCCTCGTCAGCAATGCACGTACGTCTGGCACGGTAACAAACAACGAAGTATTGCCGATTCACCGATGGGTTGTTTTGTCGGTTAGCTTTCGTTTCTGCTTAAAAACGTTGCTATAAAGGTTGACTGCAGCTCAATCTATCGGCGATGAATTCCTCTATTTAATTTTTATTGATTATATCGGCTACATTGAATCAGGTGGGGTGGTAGGCGAAGGTTGATGAGCTGAAAGTAGATATTAAATTACTTGTAAAGAAAGGAATGATTTTCCAGCCTCTGGTGGGACCCAAACCCATGACCTCCTGATTGCCGGCCAGGTGCTCTACCTACTAAGCTACAGGCGTGAATCATTTCCTCCTTTACGAGCATATCTAATATAAACGAGGAGGAAATGATTGACGCCTGTAGCTTAGTAGGTAGAGCACCTGACCGGCAATCAGGAGGTCGTGGGTTCGGGTCCCACCAGGCGCCGGAAAATCATTCTTTTCTTTACGAGTAATTTAACATCTATTGCTGCTACACCATCGGCTAATATGGAAAAATCGTTGACTTAATAAGTTGAAAGTAGATTTCTCCAAGCTTGATTGAAGAATGGAGTGCACTTGTCATCATTTTTACAATGTCCCCGGGGTGTTCGTAAATAAAAAATGCTTCCCAAAAATCTAATTCTGCAGGAGGCGCCATCTATCGTCTCTCATTGCCCATAATAGTGCTGATGCCAAGCGGTCCTTTTATAACTTAAGAACGTGTTACAGGTAAAAAGACACTAGTCAAGAAGAAAGTATGTGTATGTGCGATATAATATAAGAAAATGCTGTCCAGTTAAATATAAATCTTAATAATATATAATGGTACTGAAAGCATTGCCAGAAGTTTAATGGTTTACAAATACAAGAATCAATTAAAAAAACACATAACACTTATTTACTTACGTATTAGTTATTTGTATTATTGATTCATATCTGTTACTTACTTCGTTTTAAGTATTTATGAAAATCATCGACTGCGAATTTTTTATTCACTTTTTTCATTTGATTTTGCGATTTACCTCGGAATTGTCCAGCGAATTTTGTCCCTTATTTCCGTAATAAAATTACTTCCTTACTCATATATAACCTGTGCAGTCAATAAAAATTCTTCAGTAACATTTTTAGAAAGCATGGGGCTGTCATCCAAGATTCTATGACAAGTGTGTCTCGCTTCCTCAAAGTATATTTCAAGTTTCTGCAATCAACGACCATTCAGGGTACTTCAAACAATTTGTTAAATATCGAAATTTTTAAGAAAATTTCTAACTTCTGCATCCTCCCCATTATAACCGGTTTGATGACTTAACTATCTATAATTGATACCCCACAGCAATAGAAAAGTATTGCCTGACTGATATACTGATTTGTTGTTTATTTTTACGTTTATAAACAAACAGCGATAAATAATATCCATTTAGGGTTTCCTTGAATAATATTAATGTCGGGGTTCCGTCACCAGGCATGTGATAAAAAAAGGGCTCCGGAACGAAAAAAACAACAACATTGGGAGCCAATGCTCTAGGACATTATAAAATTCACTGCCGTAGCAGGTAATAGAATGCATCGTTGAGAATGGAGGAATTATTCCAAAATAGTATGACCGTATAAGTATTTTTTTAAAAAATTTTTTTAACATTTTTTACAAAATAAATGTTTCATTTTACTGTAAAATTTTTACTGTATCTTATCTATAAGCTGACGATTCTTGACCATAAGTGAATGCTGCATTTTTCATTTCCTCTTCTATGTGTTATGAGCTCAAATCTACAAAGTATATTCATGGGTAATGAGGCCACGCATGAGTAATAGTTTTTTTTTAAATACCTGCTTTAAATAAAAATATACACTGCATAATAATAGCATGCTGTAATTTATATACCGAAATGCATTGTCTAACCAAACTGCACTTACTTCTTACTCTAAACTAGGGTTGTCCAATCTTTTTTTGGTAGCGGGCCACTTGAAAATTTTGACCGATTTCGCGGACTGGAGGCTTCAACGAGTTTCGTAAAAAAATAATCATATAATTATTCATTAAAAATTAAAAATTTCTACAGTAATTCATTATGGTCGTTCATGTTGTTTCCGAGGTTTTTTCTTATTTCTGAAATAAAAATACAAAATTTTGTTTTGAAAATTTGGTACTTTTTTTACTCCAAACGTATCTCGGTGGGCCGCATTGTTGCCTGCGGGCTTTATGTTGGACAATCCTGTTCTAGACATATAAAAAACCTATAGTAGCCTGTAAGAATTCAGTTTTGGCCTTTTTGTAATATTATCTTAATGATACTGAGACCTTTTACATAAGGAGATGTATTAAACGTGTCTCGATTTTTTCCTGATTATGAAATCCTGTTCTAGAATAACTATTTTAAAGAATTTTGATAATTGTTAAGTAGCAGAAAATACTTAGATAAAAAATTGTACATTAGTTTACAAAAAACGTACTTTGTACATTACATATTTTATAGAATGTGGGTAAGATTGCTAACATTGTATTTTTAACAGAATGCCCATTTCTTGTCACTTTATCGAATTAAAATATTTAAGAATATTCAAATCTCCTTTTCGAGGTTGAAAATTATCTTTATTAAAATTGAATGTCGTATACATACCATCTTGTCTTCTAAAATTTCATCGATTTCTACAATTTCGAGAGCAATATATACAGGTGTGGGTTTATCCTCTTCGAGAGAAAAGAACAAAATCATTATAGATAACGAAAACCGGAACATACACTTAGTAAAATTACAATTTTTTGATAAGAAAAATGAATGAAACTTTAAAATAAAAATCAAAATTTTCCAATTTAAATAACTTTTAAAATATTTTAATTTGCCGACTTATTACGTGTCGGCTAGCTCAATTTTATTTTTACTTGGCGAAAGTGATCTAAAGAAAAAGCACTGTTATATTTGCTCGCCCCTTGTCAACGGGTTGCTCTCGAAAGTGAACGAAAGCAAATGATAATCAATCGATACATGATTCCTCTCAAAGTTGCTTTTAGTGTTACATACTGTACTTACGTATTGAAGATATATTGTGACCATTCTTGCAGTATACATTTTGGGTCCGACATTTTCTGCATATACATTTAGCGACAGAAATCTATGAAATAAATAGGCAATGTGGCGTATTGTTATAATCACACCAGTTCAATAGAAACAAACGCCAATTTACTAAAACATTTAAATGTTTGTACATTGTCCGGTTACGTATATTTTCCCTTTATGGTATGGCAAGAAACGTACGTTATTGTAACGTCATAGACTTTTGATATATCTGTAGCAAGTTTAGTCAACTCCTCTTCTCTTTGTTTAGGTAACTAGATAGTTAGTATGTTTTGTTACAAGCGAAGTTATTATGCCGTATTCCTTATCTAGGCAGCTAAGTTATATTATATGCAGTATGCATTACGCACTTAGATGTCGTTTTGTTCTTTACGACGTATTGCTGAAAGTATAGGTCAACGGTATGAACTGACGAGAGTAATGTATGTTTTTGTCTTTCTTTAAGTTAAAAATTTAATTTTGTTAAGTTTTAATAAACAATTATTATTGTTGATGAACTGCTCAGCTTATTTCTGCATTACTATGGAGACGTAACTATTATCATACCCATTTCTATTTTTTGCTTTACCTCTTCAACGGATGACAAAATGTCCTTGCGCCATAATGCAACATGGAGTCCGATATATGCTAAGGACTAGAAACGAGGAAAGAATCGAGGTGAATGCACTTTCTCCTGATTAGTGAAATTGAGCGCTATCATGGAATGCAACTCATATTAACACACCCTGATAGGCAGCACTTCTAAACAACACTTTGGGAACATTCAATTTGGGAGTTATTGAATCAATTTTTCATATTGTGGTAACAACAGATGTTAAATTACTCGTAAAGAAAAGAATGATCTTTAGGCACCTGGTGGGACTCGAACTCACGGTTCGGGTCCCATTCCAATTGATTCCTTTACGAGCAATTTAACATATAGATATAACATGTAAGTATAACATATAGATATCTAGAAGATCGAAGGTCAGAGAACATAAGAATCTCGATGGGAGGAGATCTGGAATAAAAAAGAGTGATAATCGATCATCAATTTGGTTTCCGCACTCAATATTCCACTGAGCAACAGATCATAAAAGTAGTAAACTTTATTAAGAGAAACATGAAGGATAATCGAATCGTAACAGCGGCCATGCTGGACATAGAAAAGGCATTAGACCGAGTCTGGCACAGAGAACTATTATTTAAACTTATAAGTCTGAAAATTCCCAAAAACTTTGTATATAAAATTACCTTTTACCTCGAAGACAGAAAATTCAAAACAAAAGTCAGTAATGCCCTCTCTGTCTTTAAACGGATGGAGGCAGGCGTTCCGCAAAGGGCAATCCTTGTTTCATTATTTTTCACCTTATATATCAAAGACATTCCTAGAGCCATCAGCGACGAACGTCTCACTGCACTCTATACTGACGATACGGCAATCATGACCTCGCATCAAAACATTAAATTAGCGTTAAACGGACTTTAATAACACCTGAATGTAATACGGCGTTGGACATCAATCTGGGACAGTAAAATCAACTCAAAGGAAACAGAAGCAATCATGTTCAATCAAAAAATCTGCAGCGTAGGTCGCAACTCAAATTTCAACTCCAGAATTCACTGGAATAACGAGGATATAGTTTGGAAATATGAAGTGAAATACCTGGGAGTAACATTAGATTTCAGACTAACCTAGAGAGTTCATATGAAAAACACAAGGAATAAGGCTACGAATGCTCACAAACTCCTTAATGGACTATTAAATTCATGAAGTAAATTAAGTATAGCCAACAATACACTACTATATAAAGCGATTATAAGACCCACCCTAACTTACGCGGCAGCAGCATGGGGACACGCCCATAAAGCACCTCTAAATGAGTCATATGTACAAGGAAGAAAAATTTTAAGGAAAATCACCAACGCATTTTGGTCCGTTAGAAACAAATCAATTTACAATGAGCCTGGAATACTACCTCTAGAAAAATTCATTTACAATCTCAGAATAAAAGAAATTACAATCAGAGAATAAATAGTCATCCAAACCCCACAATGCGAGGTTTAATTTTGCAACAAAGCAGGTTCCACTTACATTAGCCATAATAAGGCCGTCGAAATGTATATATAGTTGTAAATACAGTTAGCAGTACGATTGCTAAAGATTATATGTTGTATATTTATTAAAAAAATAACTGTGTGTTATTACAACGGTTAATTGTAGTATAAAATTAGACTGCAACCGCAATTGGATGACAAAATTGCATTTAGAACTGTTTTAAGTGAAATTATGTATAAAATATTGTTAGTGTAATCTTGCTTTTATGTAACGTATTAAATAATTTGCATTTAAAAGTATAAACTTGTGTCTGGAGTATTGGATGACCAGTGACAACTTCGGGATATTTAGAAATAAGGAAATATTGTCTTTGGATAAATAAAATTATGTCTGTAGCTACGTAACAGTGGGGCCCCACCCCGTATGATTCCATTGGTCAATGGTTCTTAGACACCTCCTACCTTAAATTTAAAATTAAAATTACTAATAGTGAGGTTAGGAGACTTCATAGTGGTACTCTTGTGAATAATCTAGTACATACAAGAGAGTACATCTATTGTTGCCATACCATCGGTTAATATGAAAAATTGTTGATTTAATAAATTTAATTCTGGTTCGTTGTATCGGACATTCTTACTTCTTTAACTTATTACTTTGGTTTCGAAATTGTCGCAGTATTGCCACACTAATAGCGAACTTGTCCATAGGAAGCCTCACGTGTGCTCGTAAGGGAGGAAATGATTGACGCCTTTAGGTTATTTGGTAGAGCACTAGACCGGCAATCAGGAGTCCGTGTGTCGTGTCCCATCAGGCTTCGGAAAATCATTCTCTTCTTTACGAGACATTTAAAATCGAATATCCAGTTTTTCGTTTCATTAGAATGATTTTTATAAAATTGTATTCTTATTTAATTTTGTATATCTATATTATAGAATTACGTAGAAAAGGCATGTACTGATTATATATAACAAAACACGAAGCAATGGAGTCTGTGTATTTATGTTATGCAACTCTTTCCATTTTCACATGCTGGGCAGAACTTATCGACACGCTTTATAAAGGTGTCGCTGTCCTTCCCCAGGAATTGATCGAAGCGAACTCCAAGTAAACACACACAGCGTTGCCATTTCCTGACACTGTTCTTTGTCTAGCGATAATCCGCCTTATTAATGTAAAGTATTTGAAAGTTAAAAAATTGAGGGGAAAACAGAAAAAGGGAGGAAATCAGCAAATGGAGTTTTTAATGGGACCTTCGCGCAAAGCAGAAGGAGAGTATAAATTTATGATCATTAACCATTTTAAGCGACTACAGCGATCACTAACGGCTGTTTGTTCATAAATACGGAAATCTTTTCATAATGTAGAATTCTAAACAAGACTTCCATTCACAAATAACAAAAGGTTGCAAAAGCTTAAAATTATGATCATCCTTCTAGCAATGGACAGCGATGGAAAATTTTTGAGACTGTCTTTTCCATACTTAGATATTTTTTGTGTGCCCGCTTTTATGGAATGTAAGGAAACGTTCAATTTGGCTGATATCATAATACAGTTGAACTCTTTTTTAATATCATTCAAGGGACTGGTGAAATTTTGACGCTAAAAGCGAATAACGTTATAATTGATAAATAATTTTTAATTGTTGGTTTATAGTATTAAATATGTTAAATGACTTATTATAGGTGCATACATGTAGTATGTACTCCTATTTTAAATGAAATATTTGGTTAAATTTTAGAACACGGTACCGGTTTCTCGCCAACGACTTCCGTTCTGTGATGTCATGATGGAAGACCGGAGTTTTTTTGCCCTTTCGCTTTATTTTTGGTTGCCTTGATTGTTTAGAAATGAACTTCTTATTTGTTGATACTGATGACCATCTATTTATATCATACCTTTCAGATACTTAATGAGACATAATGCAGATACCGAGACAATATTGAGTGTTTTTTATTGTTTTTGATTAAAAACAACCACAAAGATACTGAAGCCTCCATCCCACATCGATGGATCATGTAACGGTGCCCTGTACCCTTTAGGTTACTTAATTAGACATGACACTGATAGCGATACTTTCATAAGTTTTTTATTGTATTTTATGAATAAATAAAGCGATTAAATTAATGGTAATATTAATGAGAGTTGCCAAAAACTCGCTAAATAACTTTATTTGTGGTGGTTCCGTGTCCTGATATTTTAAAAAATCTTTAAATACCAGGTTTTGCAGAAGTTTTATGACGTTTTAACAGGGACAAAATGACGTATTATGGGACTCGTTAAGGGAATTTAGGAACTTGATCAAATGACTAACCAGCATTGTAAAGAGGTTCGACTTTATATGTAATTTGTAATAAGCAGTTTTATTTCAAACTTCAATGATTAAATTTAATCAACAAGTATATTGTATCTAAGGAAAATAATAAAGAATTAACTCACCAGGTTGTAAAGGCAGTATGTTGGCGTCATAGCCCTTGGGAACAATTGCTTCATAAAAGCTTCTTTCTATAGCCCTGTATTAAAATAAAAATAGTTATTTACTATTAAAACACTTTGTTTTTCCTCCGATTTAATTTATAATATTCAACTATTTTCCAGAGTATATTTCTTTAAAGTTGCGTTTATTTAGAAATAAGGTATTACCAAATTATGGGTTTTCCGAATTCCAATGATTTGAAAATTGAAACTTTTCAAACTTTGAGTTCTCCAAATTACGGTTAATTAGAAATTCCCAAAGTTTAGGCTTTGAAAATTAGAAATATTTGTAAATTAGAAATAATTAAAACTGGGTTTTCTCATACAGTGAGATTGTTTAGAAGATGTGTTTTACTAGAAGTTTGGGTTTGAGAAAGACGCAACAGAAACTCCATACAACAATCACCTCAGGTAAAAGACCACTGCTAACGCGTTGGAAAGCTCTTAACTGGTGTTCTTAGTTCTTTTGTCAGGTTTCCTTTGTATGTAAAATTATTTTCTAGCAAAAGTACTGACAAATTAAAATAACTATTTAAAAATCAAATCAATGGCTTTTTTTAAACATAGCATGTACAAAATTATGTTTCAGGAGTTATATCTTTAAATCTTTTCATGAATTTAGGGGGAAAAACAATTATAGAGATAGATAAAGCTTGTATAAAAAATAAATTAATTTTATTTAAACAATATATTAATTTGTCACATATCGCCCTATTTTTGAATTCTTTTCACAATTTACCAATGCCACGAATTACCAATGCCGTCGAATTTACTAATGCCGTCGAATTTACTAATGCCACCAATGTACGAATATTATAATTTAAGATCAATTATCTACAGTATAAAGAGCATAGCAAAACGAAGATCTCTCTTCTTACGCTTTTATTCAAGTACTTCTTTTTTTGTCATTTGTAAGTTCGTACGCATTGTTCTGGTTTGTTTATGTTTACTTCGGTTCGGCGGTCAGGTAGTGGGAAACAAAACTTATAGATCAATATTATTAGATGTCATGACATTCTTTGCTATTCAGGAAAGTACTTATTGATTCTGTGGCATACTTAACTGGAAATATACGTTTTTAAGCCAAAACCTATGGAAACGCGAATAACAAAATGACAGGAAGGTAGAAAAGAAATATTTCATCAATCCATTTTACCTCAGGCCTTTCCACGACTTCTGATGTGTTTCAAGACCAAGTTAAGAATTTCAGTTGCCAATCATGTGCCAATCTTTCCTATAGAATGCGCAGTCTATTTTCATTTGAACATTTTTAATAAAACACTAGTTCTGCAACCCCCGTTTGCTCTCTTAACAATCACTTAAATAAATCAGGCATGTTTATTTTAATCTTTTTAAAAAGTGTTGTGAATCAAAAATGTGCTCTTGTTTGAAACGAAAAATTACTTTTTTGTGTTTAACACCTCAATGAAATTCTATTTAAAGAAAGAACGCTTGTCTCTGACCGATTGAAGAATTGTGAATGCGAAGAAAATTATACGGTTCACCTCGGTAGTTTAGTAGTCAGAGCATTGGGACGGAAATTCAAAGGTTTCGGGTTCGAGTGCCGCTTTGTTTATCAGTGTTTCAACAATGCAAGGACAGCGTAAGTCACGCTGCAGCGGTGTCTACATTATTCCGAGAAAACCGAATCTCTGATGCCATAGGAAACTAAATTTCGGGCTATAGCGTGTAGAAAAACTGCATATATTTACTGTACTATTGGGCGTCGAACCCGGGTTAATAGTGATAGGCGAATGCATTATCTCCACATAGGACCTGCATTTCTTCAAAAATTCCGAACAGAATTAACCCCCGGACTACAATGAGTAATTGATTGGATAACGTGCATATGTTTTTTCCTTGGTCGCAATGGGAGAGCTAGATGAATACGAATTACTAGTACTCTAAATGAATGCATTATCAAATGAATCTCATCATTCAATGATGAGCTCCATAGAGTAGAAATGAAGAAACGTTGAACTTTGAACGTCATCACTTACTATTCCCGTTACTGGTGTAGATGAAGGTGGGGCTTAGGGTGTCCCAAGCCCCCATTTGATATTAAAATATATTATTTCCGCATAGGCCGCATCACAAAATCTTCCTTAAAAGCGCTTGAGGATCCCCCCCCCATGATTTTTGAATCGATACGGTACTTCCCCCGATCAGTCTCTTATTGAGTTAAAAGACGAAGTTTATGTTAAAAGCAAAAATCATGGAAGCCGCAAAGACTAGTTCCCCGCTGACTGACGTGGATAACACCCTTCTTATTTCGGAAATTATTGCATTTAAGGAAATTACTTCAACCCTACTGAAAGCTTATGACGTCATTGATGACATCATTATCTCTAGGCAGCCCTATTAAATCGTTAATTCTTAAAGGCAGCGTTTTAATGTATTAGCTCTAGTGACAACCTCAACCAATATTGAAGGGCTCTCCGCAAATAAATAGCTGCTACTAGCTGAACTGTGCAAACACACTAACTGTGACATACTAGCTTTACAAGAAACCCATCGAGGCAGCGATGACCGAAAACCAAAAATAGAGGGAATGAATTTAGTCCTGGAAAGACATCACAAAAAATATGGAAGTGCGATTTTCGTTAGACCAGACATCGAGGTAGCCTCTAGTTGTATGACAGATAAAGACGATATTAAAATTTTAACTACTGAATTAAAATCTTGTACAGTAACATCAGTATATAAACCTCCAAATACCCCTTTTAATTTTGACGAGCCAAGCAACTTCAAATCAAAGGAAATCCAAATAGTCATAGGTGATTTTAACTGCTACAGTACTTCTTGGGGATACGACGAGACAAACCGCGATGGTGAAAGGCTGGAAACCTGGGCAGAACAATCGAATGCCAGGTTAATACACGATCCGAAACTACCAACATCTTTTAACAGTGGAAGATGGAGACGTGGTTATAATCCTGATAATGTCTTCGTATCTGATAGGATCACCCAGCAAGTAATGAATAATGAAAACAGTCGAAAGCCCCATACCAAATACGCAACATAGGGCCTTAACCTGCTAATGTAACTGCGGCCGTTAAACCATATATTGTTCCAATTAAGAGGCGTTTTAATTTTAAAAAGGCCCAGTGCAATCTGTTCACAGCAGAGCTCGACGAAAAAATTATCTGACTTACTCCTGATGTTCAGTCATACGAAACATTTACAAACCTGGTCCATAAAATCTCAAGAAGATATATACCAAGAGGCTGTCGAACACAACATATCTCAGGCTTAAATCAAAGATCTACAGAAGCGCTTAAATTCTACGAGGATTTATACAACCAAGATCCTTTCTTAGATGCAACTTTCCAAGCTGGCGAGGATGTGCTGGCTTCCTTTCTCAACACTTGTCAACACAGAAAAGCCTCTGGAGCGAGTTTTTTATGTTTCCTCGTGGGGAAATAATTATACGTGAAATTTCCGACACCGGAAACGGACGTCGGAAATTTTACGTATAATTATTTCCCCATGAAAATAAAACCTTTCCCAAGAGGCTTTTCTGTGTTGACCACTACGTGGCAATTGTGTTATCCCCCCTGTGACAGGTAACAGTATCTTACATTAATATAACGTACCGTACCACATGCTATACATTAAATTAATTTTGGTATCGTCGTTACTAGAGCCTGGATTATATGCAAATGCCTATGTGCATATGTGTTGCATATTTTAGCACTTTTCAGCGTTAGTGCACGTAAATTCATAAAAACTGTGAATTTTAAGTCAATTTTTTCAGTAAATGCGTATTTCAAGGGTTTCAAAAATTTTAACAATGTTATTAATAATTTATCGAAAAATTTTTACGCAGTGATAAAGTTAAAGTTTTCTTTTACTCCTACCTGAGCAGAAAGAAAACTGAACTTGTAAATGTACATATTTAATGCTAAATTAACGCTACAGGAGGCTCTATTAAATAATATTTAATACAATGTCCTGAAGCATAAAAAATGTAGTTATACATAAGCAATATTTTGGCCATTTTATATCCACCCCCCTGGTAAGCAAAAATCAGCATTGGCTAACATAAAATAAGCACAGCAGAAACCCTCTCCCTAGAAGGTGCTTACGTAATACTTGAACTCTCTCCAAAATCGGATTTAGCACAACAAATACTTATATATAAGTAGAACTTCAATAAAACGGACACGCTTATGACGAATAGTTTCTGAAGTCCCGTGAAATTGTATAGGAATTCCAATGTTATTTGTTTCATTAACACGGATACACTTAAGGCGGAATACCGTTTACCACGAACTGATAACAACTGATGACATGGGCCTCTAAAAAAAAAAAAAAAAGAAAATAAAAGAAAAAGAAAGAAAGATCTTTGCTGACTTACATGTGACACTTGTTTTTAACTAATTTTGGTAAGCTGAATTCAAAGATGACGCTTATCTTTTTTGTATCGCGTCAAGTTTTCGAACTATCGGATTCCGTGTTCATTGTTATAATGTTATATGAATCAAACTTTTGATCCCGCAATTCACGCAGGATTTTCCCATAAAAGTCTGTAAACATTAGTAATACACTGCATGATCCCTATGTTAGAAAAATTGTGTTTTGTGATCGATATATTTGGATTACAACTAGGCATTTTGATATTGGAGCAAGTAACCTTGCGATTATTGAACTTGGCATTATGTCTGGCAGCGAAATTGTTTGAACAGTCTAGATGCGTTTTGCTATATGTCTGTTAGATAGTAATTGTTACATTTTTAAAAAATCTCTCTCATACAATTCTGAATGTACCGTTTCTTTACCTCAAACCACACATCTTTTGCTCATTTTTGGACATTCAAAGTACTTTAGAGAAAAAACTTGACGTGATATACAAAAGCTAATATAATTTTTGATTTCATCGCATCAAAATACCTTAAAATCAACTCTCAGCTGTAAGTCAACAAAAGTCGTGTCGGCCTGTGCAATCAGTGGCACTTGGAAAATATCCTTCGCTTAATACGAACAAAACATGCTTTATAAGATCAGAGCTTTTCGTTGATAATTTGAAAAATTCAACAGACTATAGTTGCCAGAATAAACATGCTGGAATGGCGACTTTTATATATAATTGCATAATAAATATTTCCTGTTCGTGTTTACACAAAAGATTTTTTCAAGTGTAAAAATATTTTGTGGTTTCACGGCTAGAGACGACACCACAAATACGCTTAACTCCTCCACCTAATCAAGTTTCTGACCGACGTGATGGCAATACCGACCAATATCATGGACATACGCAGTAGCTGCCATTGCTCTGATGATGACAGCCGTTTAGCGCTACCGAAATAGCTATTAACGACGTTGTTATTATAACGTTTTATAAAATAACTGCACCATAAAATTAGGTATAATTTTGCTTTTAAAGTACTTATTTATTTACAAATTCAATTCTATATTTTTAAGTATTTGCTTTTAAGTATTTATAAGTATTTCTTTATTTACAAGTATTTCTTTTTATAAGTACTCTTTATTTACAAGCATTTTTATAAGTACTTCTTTACTTACAAGTATTTTTTATAAGTACTTTACTTACAAGTATTTCTTTATAAGTATTTATAGATAAGTATTTATAAGTATTTATAGATAAGTATTTATAAGTATTATAGATAAGTATTTATAAGTATTTATAGATAAGTATTTATAAGTATTTATAGATAAGTATTTATAGATAAGTATCATAAGTATTTATAGATAAGTATTTATAGATATATTTATAAGTACTTATACGCATTTATAGATAAGTATTTATAAGTATTTATAATGCATTTATAGATAAGTATTTATAAGCATTCATACGCATTTCTATAGATAAGTATTTATAAGTATTTATAATGCATTTATAGATAAGTATTTATAAGTATTTATAGATAAGTATTTATAAGTATTTATACGCATTTATAGATAAGTATTTATACGCATTTATAGATAAGTATTTAAGTGAGTATTATACGCATTTATAGATAAGTATTTATAAGTATTTATAGATAAGTGTTTATAAGTATTTATAAATATTTATAGGTAAGTATTTCTTCTACTTTTGATTAGCACACCATATTGACGCTGTACGAACTGATAATTTGTAATAAATTATAAAATTTTGAAGTTGGAAAAGAAAGATAATATGGAAAATAACTATGATACGTATCATGTACTATATTCTACATTATATTCTTATATTTTAATCCTACACTACAATTTAATATTCCTCAAAGTGTGTACAACTGAATCCCGTTGTTTTTCTGACAATTCTTCGGGGCTTCCACAAGTAGTTTGTAAAACAATGCCAAGAAAAAGAAATGTGAAACCTGTAATTCTCCCAACGACAACCACTTAGAGTTAACGAACAGTAACCAATATCCTACAGTGATAGAAAATTATTAGCTACATCTTTTATACTAATTCATTGCTTATGTTTATCACGCAATAATAAAAAATGGCCCTTTAGGTTAAATAATAATAATTAAATAGCTTTTTAGATCCAATGATATTTAAATAGCCCTTTTTAGGTACAGAATACTGAACAGTTCTTTAGGTTAGCTAATACTTACAAATAGCCTCAGGTTAAATAATATTTAAATAGCCATCTAGGTCGAAAATAATTAAAAAATAGCCCTTATGTTAGATAATATAACTTTTTAATGTTAAATAATGCCTAAATACTATTTAAACATCTCTTTACGTTAGATAACACCTAACTAGCTTTTTAGGTTAGATGATAATTAAATAGCCCTTTATATTGGATAATATAAATAACCCTTTAAGTTAAATAATGCTCAAATAGCCCTTTAAGTTAGATAATACACAACTAGCTCTTTAAAAGTTCTTAAATAGCCTTTTGGGTTAAATAATATTTAAATAACTCTTTAGTTTAAATAATACTGAAATATATAGTTAAGGTTTTCTTTAAAGAATATTTATAGAAGGATTCCGCGGCTAGGCATGGGGTGAGAATAGTGTTCCGTGTGATATTTTGGGAAACACTGCTTTAATTTATCTAATATAAAAAAAAGGCTTTGTAATTAAAGTAATTAAAAATTATTTTTTTTATTGGAAATCAAAAACACAGAAAACAAATTCAAGTCAGTAAAAATTTAGTAGTAGTAGTATACGCTATGTTTAGAAAAGCACTGCATTTATATAATCCTTAGAATATTTATTTATAATATAGCTTTTTGTGAGATACTATTCTCCTTCTTAAGATTAATGCAATTTCCAAATGCTCACACGAAGTAAGAGGAGAAGTTTTTTTTTTAAATGTTCTTGTAGGCAATTGGGGTATAATATGTTTTCTCCACACGGATTTCAGTTCAAACAATAATTTTTTTTATTTATATATATAGAAGAAAAAAAAAGGCGAGGCCCTGGTTCGGAATCGAACCTGAGACCCTTCGCATGAACAGGACCACCCTAACCTGCTCGGCAACAAAGACACAGGAAGGATGTTCCTTTTCCCCGTATATAAGATTTTGTGAGATATTATTACGCTTAATACAATTATCAAATGGCCAACCCACTAAGTCCCCGGGGAATTTTATTTTGCATTTTGTTAGTGGGGGATGGATGGATAATATTTTTGCCACCTACGTCTTTCAGTATAGCTTTCGTTTCCAACGGGTACTGACGTCCTGATATCTAATTTGAAATTAAAGTAAGTGAAACAACTAATTTTTGAAATATATTGCACTTAAATTTATGCACACAATATGTTCAAAAATTAATCAATAAAATTTTACATTTATATAAATGTTGAGGATTAAATGCCTTTGTAATCATACTAGTTGTAATTACCCTAATGATAAAAAAGTTGCCATTCAAATTTTACTTTTTATGTGTAGTGGTATAGAGATGCATGATTTCGGTTTAGAGTATGAAGTTGTTAATTTTAAAGAAGTATTCAGCTTAGGAATTAATGGAAAAGGTGTGGGGTGTTTTCGTCTAACAAAATATATTAATTGGTAAAGATAGACGCTTTTCCTTTTTCTAGTTCTCTTAAAATATCTAAGTACCTGTTAGTTTCACATGCGTTTTAATTATTTTTGAAAATTTTCTTAAATTAGTATTGTTTGTATTGTTAATAAAAATACTCAATACATTTTATGTTATACCGTGAGAATTGTCCGACTTAAAGACTTCAAATGAACTATATGTATATTTGGGAGGGTGGGAGGGGTGTTAAGCTTGAAACATTTCTGCTCTTCGAAAAATTTCAACCTTGAAAATTGGCTTTTAAACAATTTGAAAGTTATAATAAACTATTTAAACACGACTACCACAGTTAAAATGGAATGGTCATATTTTAACTGTGGTAGTCGTGTTTAAATAATTTATTATAGTTTTAGCACAGTGTTTCACGTTACTAATTAATTTGATAGTTGAAAGCTTTAACAAAAAATTTTTTAATGAAAACTTACCTTGCGATCAGAGACATCGACAAGAATAAAACTAAAATTAGTTGAAAATATTGTGCAATGTTGGAACCACTCATTATAGTGGGCTCAAGAAAATTTTAAATGTATATCTTCTTTACTGATAAATATAGGACTTGCTTAATACTGTCACAGCACTGAAGCTAAAATAAACTCTCTAAAATTGTGAATATAAATGCGAATAAGATAGTTTTCGATTATGTGAGTAGAATACCGCCAAATTTGGCGCCAAGGTGTTCAGACCAATCCATAGTAATGCTTGTCTTTTGTTATGTTAAATAAAAATCAATGTAAATTATGGATACTGTACAAAGCGTCTGCTTTAAATTGCCATTCTGAACATGCATGCGCTTTTCCACTGAACTTACTTGTTTTCTTTGAGAGGAAATGTATTTCTAAATGTAAACATTTTCCGAAGTTATTTTTGTCACTAAAAGCCTGTTAAAGGTAAAAAACTAAGCCTCAACAAATAATTCGGACCATTTGGCCCCAAATTATGGTTGCCAAATTTACAGTTTGGAACATATGGAGCACATCAACATTGTTATCCTGAACGATAGAAAACACACACTATAAATGTGTTTTAATCAGAACTTGAACTATTCCAAATAAAAGACACCGAGTTCAATACCTTACGCATAAATATAAAAGAATGCTCAAGAGAGGATATGGTCATTGTAAGATGAGATGCTCTACATCCCAAACAATTCCTTTAAATTGATATAGAATTAAAGTAAATCTTTAGAGTTCTTCAAGATTATTAAGTTAGAGTTTTCTTCAAGATTATCAAGTTAGAGTTTTCTTCAAGATTATTAAGTTAGAGTTTTCTTCAAGATTA
>QLNU02011953.1:0-10294 GCA_006491805.2 Dysdera silvatica | reverse complement strand
GTTTAAATTAATTTATATTATTCATTTAAATTAATTTATATTATTCATTTAAATTAATTTATATTATTCATTTAAATTAATTTATATTATTCATTTAAATTAATTTATATTACTAATTTAAATTCGTTGTGAACGAGTTTCGTCCTATTCGCTGGAAATTGAACTGAATCTTTGACGATTCAATGTATTCTGCAGTCCCACTAGAGGTACCATTTTTTTTAGCAAAGCTTCACCAATGGAAAGTAGGTCAAAATTTATTTGTGCGAAATTATTCCACATTATTTATAATAGTACTATGTAAAGAAAACTGTTTTCCATGGTGACTAATTTTATTAGTAATGGGTATTTATAATTTTATCATTATTTATAATGCGGCCGCGACGGGTATGATTGTTAAGTACCATAATATGGCGTCTCTTACAACAGGCATGACTTTTTTTTTGGATTGCGGATTTAACGAGGAAAAAAATAGTTAGAATTTGTAAATACAAAGTAAAAAATTCTAAATAGGATTAAAAAAATGAATGACCTAGGATGCCTTTTTTACTAAGGCGAAAAATATGAAATAAACCTTCCACAATTTGATATCGGAGAATATCTGAGAATTGCCATATCTTTCTGCCTATATAATGAGGTACTAACAATAAACAATTTGAATTAACTGATGACATGATGCACAGAAATAATAATAATAATAATAATTGAGGACATACAAATTGACACAATTAAAAAAATAAATTCAATTAATTATTCACAGCATTCCCATAGCCATCGGCTCGTCCTCATCGGAACGAATACAGATGCAGCTCAACGTGCAATTCCAGATAGTGTTGCCTAAAGCCGAAGTTACAATTATAGCTACAACTACGTTGCCATGGAAATAGGCAGTGCTTCAGTGGCTCAGCGTCGTAAGGCGTTCTCCTAGTGCGCCGTTTACCCGGGTTCGAACTCCTAACGGGGGAAAAAACCTTACGCAGAGATCTTATAAAGATCACATTGCAGACCGGAGTTTGGTCCGGGGTTTGGTTTCCTTGGCCTCAAGTGGTTCGGATTCCTTAGAAAAATTATAGGTTCAGAGGTTCGGATTCCTCGGAAAACAGTAAGACGCGGAGGAGCGTGGCCAATGGAGTCCTTAGCCTTAAATCCACAAATAAACAAATAGGCCGTGGGACTATCGAAGCGTCTATGGTTGTAAAATCGTTTACCCAGCGGAAAGAAAATTTTCTAAATGGGAGTAGTACTTTAGTAAGGCAACTAATCATTGAGACTGATAGAAGCAGTTGCGCCCATGTGAATGGCTTCAAAGAAACTGAAGTAAAATGGAGAAAAACGTTCCGAATTAGGCGCGATTATTAAATGAGAAGTTATGTGGTCAGTTTACAATGAATGTTTGGCAATCGCTGATTTCTGCAGCTCTTATTTTCGAGCGTCTGCTACGTTTTCCTTGAGCTTAAAGCGAAGGGCTCCCTAAATTTGGACAATGTGTACATAAATCTATTGCAATATAACAAAATTGAGGAAATATATGTTTCGTTTTTATAACGTAAGTATATAATTTAATTTCAGCTTGGAACCTTGAAATTCCTTCTATATATATTACGATGATCTCTGAAAACATTTAAGTTTTTAAGTTAAGATTTTTTAATTGCCATAAAATTCTTTTCTAGACAAATGCTCACGATCACAGACCACCCTAGTTTTAATTTCACCGATCATCGTCATATATAGGTAAAATGAATATAAACAAAATAAATATTAGAAATTTTATACTTAATGATTTTATTCTTCTGGCATAATAAACATTACACATCCAAACACCGAAACAACTCACATGAAATATTCATTAAACATAAAGCGACATTTATGCAAAATGTGTTGAAAAGGAGAAAACGAATTCACAAAACATGCATAAATACATTGAAGTTATTTTAGCAAAATAGTCGAAATAAAATAAAAAAAGAGAGATGATGGTGGTTTAAAACAATATTCTGTACAGAGATTATACTGAAATAACTTTTTAAAAAACAAAATATTATAAAATGTATATATTTCCCGTAAAAACGAGTACAGTAGAAGCTCTTTAATCCTGCATTCTTTGACTCGGCACAATTTATAATTCGGCACCGGTAGAGCTTCTCGCGTACGATTTTTTTCGGGTATATTCGAGCGTTTATTGACCTTGACCGTCAGGTCGGATGAAGAAGGAAACATGGCAGATGAAACTACAGATTTGTGGAGACAGTCTTCTGATGCACTAAAAACATTTATGAAATTTGCCGAATCCAACAAAAGCCATAACTATGAATAACTCAAATTTGTGTATAATCTGTGAACATGTTTTGAAGAAAAGATTCGAATCGCGAAGGAAACGTGATATCAGACTTTTTTAAACAGTAACGGTCGTGTGTATTGTTTCTTGCCATACAGCAACTTATTGCAACTTGTTTTAAATATCACTGCACCGTATTAATTTTTCTTTGGTGTTCCCGTTAAAACTGTATTGATATTTGATAATCCGGTAAAATCGCTAATCTGGAACGGTCGTTGTCCCGAACGTGTCGGATTAAAGAACCCCTACTACAACGATAATGATATTACTTAAAAGTTAATAAGAGATTGTGCAGTGTTTTGCAATTACAAGCAAACCTCTCTTAACGGACACCCCTCAGATTCGACACACCGCTTTTGTGGTCAAATGAAACCACCTAGGAAGAAATTGATTTACAATAATGTATATCAAACCCCTGCTTAGCGGTCACCTCCACATACGGACGTGGACACTATTTTCATAATTCATTCCATTAGACTAGAATCCCTGTATGGATAAAATACGAACTTCGACGGACAAAATAAGAACGAACCTGAATTTCGACCTTCACGGCCTTTCTAACAACAAGAAACTAACGATAAAACTATAAAAGCTAAGGGGACTTTTCCTCCCATTAACAAAGAGTGGCAATTGACTCAGATTCGCCGATTCAAATGTCTAATTACTTACAAAAACTTCGATAATAAATAACTCACATAGTAATACACTGCATGAAACTAATAAACGACTATCAACACAAAACCACCGCGGTTCAAATTTTTTATTATCGTTTCTTGACTAACACACAGGTCCTGTAAGCGTAACCATGGGGAAAAAAACTGAAAATTAATCCCGCAAGTAAAACTACATTTCGAAGGAGAGGCAGTGGTGACTTAAACACAAAAAACATTTATTAATTTTTGCACCCAAGGCAAATAAATTTTAATATTTAACCTTTCGTTGTAAATTTACTAATTATGTCCAACAAAATCGTATGTTCGTCAACTTGAATTTGTCTTATGTGTTAAAGAAAGGCAAATTTCGAAATAAAATATTTAAATGATTGAAATGTAATATTTCGGCTACTCCAAAACGTCCCTCTCTTTTTACAGTCACCCCTCTTTTACGGCCAATTTTTTATATCTGACGAATGCTGGCTAAAGAGAGATTTCACTGTAATAATTATTTGGTCGATTTCTTTATATTAGATTTTGTGTAGTCTACCTTTTTATTTCTTGATTATAATACTACCTAAGAACCATTAAGTCTGTGTTAGCAACAGGGAAAAACGATAGTTTTATAATGATCCAATTATTGAACGGAATGCATAACCTTTTATGTCCTTGCATGGTAAAACGCTAACAAACCTTCAACTCGATAGCAACGGAAGGCAAACATAATGCTTTAAGAAAGGCTATTAGGTTTGGTAAACAATCAGCTCCCGTAAGACAAGTAAACAGAATTGTAATTCTGGAACCCCGTATTTCTAGAAAGGCGCACTAATCAAGGTAGTCACGTAAGATTATCTGTTTTAAATTTCCTACATTACGTCATCTAATGATTATTCCGTGGGTGTTCGGTATCTAGAGCAAAAAGCATTAATATTTCTAGATAAAGGTAAGTCCTTTCATTTGAGAGTAGCTGAGAATAGCCTCGGTTCCAAATAGAATGAAACTGAAAATTGCTGCTTGGAATTTTTCTCAAGTATTTGTTTATAGAAAAGTTGATGGACAATATGAAGCAGTGGGGGGCTTTGAATATCAGTTTCTAAAGATACTATCTAAAGTTTTGAATTTCGAATATGAAATCGTACCGCCTGAAAGCTTTGAACGGGGTTCAGAAGGGAAGAATGGGACTTGGACTGGTTTATTCGGCATGCTCCAGCAAGGAAAGGCAGATATGGTAATACAATTCATGCCAGTGTCCGACAGTTCAATGAAAGTCGCAGATTTTTCTCTTCCATACAGTTATGGCACAACTACTTTTGCAGTTAAAACGGCAGAAGAAGCTTCAAAAGATCTCGTGTTTCTGTACCCGTTTTCAACTTCAACGTGGATTTTTGCTTTACTAATTTTTTTTGTTTGTGTTGCTGTGCTTTTCACTTACCGAAAAATAAAATCCAAGAAAAGGATAAAGGATAATTGGATGTCCGCGTTTGAAAGACTGACTGGCAGCAGGAGTTTAAGTTTAATCCAAAGCAACCAAATTCAGCTTAGGTTCTTTCTAGCATTTTATCTGTTACTCATGAATGTGTTGATTTGCAGTTATAAAGGTGTATTTCTTTCATTCCTTATGGCACCGGTGATGGAACCGCAGATTAGTTCCTTAAACGATTTGCTCCTAGCAACTCAACAAGCTAAGGTTAAAATTTGTACTTCTTCAGGTTTTTATAATTCGCTGTTCAAATCTAGAAAATATGAAAATGACGATCGAATGATGATATTATTAGCCAATTATTTCGAAGACCACAAAGATGCAGTTTTAGGTCCAAAAAGCGATCCTTTGCAATTTATCAAGAACAAATATGCCTTTATAGGTTCAAGAGATTATTTAGAACATTTAGTACGTAAAAAGGCAGGAATAAGGAGTATCCATATATCCCCAGAAAATATTCAGTCGGTATATCGTGCGATTGCTTTCAGTAAACGCTCCTGTTTCAAAAAGAATTTCAAACGAATAGTTAGTAGAGTTCTTCAAGCCGGAATATATGAAAAAATTTTAAGTGACAACCGATATCAGCTGATATTGAAAAATCCGTCTCAAGAACGTGAAGGTACAGAAATTCGGCCGCTAAAAATTAGCGACGTGGTCGGAGCATTCTGGATTTTGCTCCCAGGCTATCTCCTATCAATCCTGGTATTTCTTTTCGAAATACTTTATTTCAGGATTTCTCCAGCAAGACCAAGAAAACGAGAAAGGAATATTATGAAGATGAAGAAGAAAAAAATATCCGTTATCGTAAGACCGAAACCACCAGACTGATGGTTGTTGATATTAAAACTTATAATATGTATGTTCTATATTTCCGCTTCTTACACAAGAGCATTATTCCGTCGTCAATAGAAAAGTTATTTTTGGAATATGGTTAACAATTACTGACATGTGATTAAAAATTGCTATCAATTACTGCTTAAATAATTGTAATTTATACATATTTATTCCGACCACTTTTATGCACTTTATTGCAACCACTTGCATCCACTTCATTCCAATCACTTATATGCAGTTTTTTGCCATCTGTATGCACATACTGGAATGAGAAGATGCAAAGATACACTATATGCCCAAAAGTCTCCGAAAAATTTGGATTTTTAATATTTTTCGAATTTCTAAAAAACTATTCGTCCAATTGTTCTCTAATTTTTGAGACATATAGACCATGCTTTAATGCACACTTTCCAATAAAGCTTCCGTGATTTGTGCATTTAACGGACAAGACACATGTTGACAAACTGCAAAAATATATTTGATCAACCTGTATCCTACAAAAACTTTAAATTATTTCTATCTTACAAAAAATATTTCGTCAGCTATGCTTAATGCCTGCGTGCATTTTCGAAAAACAAACGTGTATATTCATGAAGATAGAAATTTTTATTTAAGAAAACCCAAATTTTGTCACATATTCTTTGCTTATAATATCCACAATTTTCAGTCAAATCTCATGAAACTTACAGAACATTTCTTAACGTACAAGAAAAATATTGTACTTCAATTAGAAATTAATGCCGTCCACGGTAGAATACCAAACATTGGAAAACATCACCCAATTGCTGAGAAAGGCAGTCAATGAGGATGAGAGGGCTTTTCTTTTGTTTTATTAAGAGGTCAAATTCCCCAACGAGACCATCTATAGAAAATAACAAATAATGTTTCCTTTCCAGGTCTGGTAATCCTATAGATGGTTCGTATTCAGTATGCCTCGCTGAACAGGGAAGGTGTTCCTCAATGCCTCACAATTTTTTTTTTTACTATCCCTCCCATTCTCAGGTTTTGCAGCTTCATGAGAAAGAAACTCTTCATTTTCAAATACTTTGGGATTGCCAGGGGAAAGTGGTGCCAAGTTAACTTTCCCCGGTGAGATATTTTTTGAAGAGTTTTATCACACCTGGCTTTCCTCTTTCCTCTGCTCTCAGTAGTTCCGAACTTAAGCCTTATACCCTTCATCTTGTTGTAAAGCCTCTAAGATCAGCCACTCTCACCACCCTAAAAATTGGATGCCAAATTGGGAAATTTTTGATGAGGGACTGGGTTACCAGGTTTCTCTGATTGATGTCAGCGTTGATAGTATATTTCTAAACGTCGTCAGAAATTATACTCATTAAATCATGTCGTGAACTCCAGTCCATTGCCACTGTTCCTGAATTTGCTTTTATCTACCAACGCAGCTGACATTCTTTCAAATCTAATACGAAACACTTCTGGCTAACATTCGCGTACTTGTGCAGGTTCAGGTACACCAGCACTATCTGAGATTAAAAAAGATATATTATAAGCAATATTTCTTTAGTGGATATACTTATTCCCTAAAATTCAAAACTATTCTAGAATAATTATATTCCTAACACCTTAGAATACATTTAAAATAAACAGCATATAATACTTGTATGTAATTTCAACTTTTCGAATTTATTTCAAATCGACAAACTAAAACTTATATATGGACAAACATTTTAGCTTTTTATTTTGCCGATGTGATGACCACGAAAATAAGTCATTTGTTAAAAGGAAGGTGATTCAGAACCATTGGTAGCAGCATCATACAAGAAAAAAGTTCATTATATACTGTGGCTAATTTATATTAATTAGCCACAAAATCAGCTTTGTACAACATAAATTTATAATAAATTGAAAATACTATTTCCATATAAATTATTCTTTTTTAAAGCAGTTTCTTTGTTAGAAATGTCCCACGCTAAAACCACTTCGTTTCCCACACCTCGTCGGCGCCTTTATAATTAAGTTTTATTGCCCTGTAGCACCTCGGGGCAAGAATATCGTACGTCACGGTTACGCAGCGATTTTCAACCAATCACATTCTGCCAACAACCTGAACACTTCTGTTCCCAAGTTTTCGAGACAGTTCTGTTACTAGGCACCAAACGACTCAGACGTACTCCTGTCCGCTGCTTAGGGTCTCAATTTCCTATCAATATGTCATCGTCATTATATTACGAAGTTATCCTGTGTCAATAAAGATGTTTAATATTGTACTTCATTTCATCATAATCCATCGATTAGTCATTTATCGCATATCTTCTACGATTACGATTACGATTACGTCGGACGAGATCTACGATTACGTCAGTCTCCCGCGGAGACTAGGATAACAGAATCGATAATAGGTTATCGTTATCAATATTCCGTTGGTCATCGACACCCTTACTTGTAAACAATAACCGAAATACTATAATACAATAGACTATTCAAAACCAAACATTTTGTGTAAATAGGATTCAGTTGTACATTGGAATCCCGATAAATTTTCGACACCACTAGAACACGAGTTGGTTAAATACCTGGTTATAACTATTTTCTTGTCACTTTTCCAGAATCTGACACGGATATCTATTTGTCCTTTCTGTGCCACTTTATTTAACGATTCATCAAAACATATCGCAAAGTTTTCAACAGAATAACTGCAAGTTTGTCTTTAAAGTATGTAGCCAAGCCAAAAGCTATCGTATACAATGTTTTGTCCTTTTTCATTGTAATTTTTTTAGTAATAGCATTTTCTGGAAACGCAATTCCTTTGTCATTTTAGCTAGGGGTTGTACATTTTTCAGACACACATACATACATACATACAGCATGTATGTGCTTTGTATATAGGCATATATATATATATATATATATATATATATATATATGCGGCATATATATGCCGTATACCTTCGGTGGGACCTGAAGGCAGAAATATTTATTTTCTTTCGAACGTTTCACCATCTAATCACGCCATACCATCGGCGTTGGAAATAAAAGACGTGTCGTGCCCATGACACATTGCATTTGTTATAAAAACGCGAGGTACATGGCGTTTTCCTCATATAGAGTCTGAGAAGCTCGTCATGACTCTCTCAATGAAGGATCGCGCTCTGTTCGTGAAGCTCTTTCACAAGAACGGTGACTGTGCGCCAGTAGCTCTTAAGAAGTTCAGGACAGTAAAGGGTATGAAAAAAATTTGTGATCCCATGTATGCCAAGGGCCTGAAGAAAATAATTAAGAAATTCGAAGAGATAGGTTCTTTTGAAGTGAAATCTAGCACAGAGAGAAAACCAATTGCTTCGACGTCAGTAGAAGATGTGGCCATAGCATTCCATGAAGAGACGAGCCGTGGTGTGCGAACGTGCAGTGCACCGGGAATTTCCCTAACTTTGGATATGACTGTGAGCACGGTGCATAAAATTGTACGAGATATCCTGCATTGCTATCCATACAAAATTTCCCATGCTTCCTGAAGACCTGCCCGAAAAACACACTTTTGCTCTAGAATTTTTTGCTCGCGGGGAATTGGACAGTGAATGGGCATGGAACATTTTGTGGACCGACGAATCCAATTTCCATCTTCAAGGACATGCCAATACTCAGAATTGCAGAATATGGGTAACGGAAAATCCGTTCTCACATGAACCAGTACCGGGTTAACGCCATCGTTTACCGTAGGGCCATTTTTCTTCGAGGAGATGTGTCGTACGGGTCCTGTTACCTGTACCATCAATGGTAAACGCTATGAGAGTCTTTTGCGCAACTACATCATTCCAACACTTCAACAGCATGCATGTGCAGGTAGCATTTCTATGCACGATGGCATTCCTCTGCACATTGCAAAGCCAGTGAAGCAGCTGCTAAAGAGGCATTTCGGAAATGATAGAATTATCAGCCATCATTTTCCAACAGCCTGGCCGTTAAGAGCACCTGATCTTAATCCTTGTGACTTGTGGCTGTGGGGTTATCTAAACAGTGTTATGTTCAATGGTCCGATTGCAAACTTAGCTGAATTGAAGGTACGCATTGCGCAACACATTCACAAAATGACCCCTGAGACACTCCGATCAGTTGTGGAACGTGCTGTTTATCGGTTTTAACTTGTGGAAAAAACGGTAGACAGCATATTAAACATGTCCGGAGCAAGTCTGATGATAATTGGAAACCAATTTCATCGTTGCATTTTATGCAGTTTTTGGTCTTAAGATAATCAAAGACCGATTTTTCTCATCCGATGTGGTACGACCTTGTGACGGTGGAGGGGCTTTCCACTAATAGTGTCGCAACTGTTGAATGGTTTGGAATTCATTTTTTCAGTAAAAAAAAACGATCTATACAGTTATGCACATTGAACAACACAGTTAGTTTAACGTGCAACTCACGCCATTGCCCCCGTATTGCGATTCAAATATCAATTGTAACCGAACCCATTTACGCTATGAGGCTTAAAGGGCCATCTATTGCTAAAATTTGAACTATTTTCTTTTTGCTAGGACATACCATTTCCCCATTCTTCGAGTATATTGAGTTCAAATTTCAGTTTATTCTGAGCAGTGGTTCTTTTTTTACAGCTTTTTGAAAGTTGAACTACAATTGTAATGATCCTGTATATATATATATATATTAGATACGCTTTATTTATAAAAAATCATTTTGCAGAAAACTAAAGTGCTATAAGCAATATAATTACAAAAACATCGAATTTTTCAGGTATCCTATGAAAATGAATCCATGATTAAACATGGTATAAAAATTGAAGGTGGAAAACAAAATTTCGTAAAAAGGTGACTTAAAGATTTAGAATGACAATTTTCGCACGTAAACATATAAACTTATTTGAAAAGGATTGTTGATGCTCATATAAACAAATCATTTATACTACATCCGTTATTTCGAATTTTTTTTAGGTATTTTATGTTGTTCTGCAATTTTTGGAATTACTGTGTTTACCGATGTCCTCTGCACCAAAGTATTTGCTGTCGTACTATCATATTTAAAATT
>QLNU02011946.1:0-11209 GCA_006491805.2 Dysdera silvatica | reverse complement strand
TAACCATAGATTATGAAAATTTAGTACAACAACTCGCAACTTCCGAAAATTCTCTTTTTCTGTGAGTTGCTGTAGTTGCAATGTTTGCTTAAGGCTGCAATATATGTATAGCTAGCTGGCCCTGGTAGTACACGCTTAATTCTGCGTTGGTCAGTTGAGACGAGCTCGTGTTGTACTTCATATTATTTTCGGGTTCATCAGACGGATACAACTGAAGATGAAACCTGATTTTTCGATGTAAGATATTATTACCCTGCTCAGGGATAACACAATTGCCAAATAATGGTCAACACACAAAGCCACCGGGGCGGGTTTTTGTGAGTTTTCGTGGGAAAATTTATTATACAATAATTTTTGCCACCCACGTACATATAGCTCAAACTAGAGCTTTTTTATTTTAGGAGAAAAGCAGAGAAAAAACTCTAGCTTGAGCTACTTATACGTGGGTACCGAAAATTATTGCACAATAAATTTTCCTACGAAAACTCACAAAATGCTCGCCCCGATGGCTTTGTGTGTTAACCATTATTTGGCAATTGTGTTACCCCTGAGAAGGGTAATAACATTTTGCATCCTTATATATAGAGAAAGAGAGAGAGAGAGTTGTTCTTGTCCCCGTTCGTCTAGTGGTCAAGACACTCTGGGCTTAACAGTGGGACCCTGGTTTGAATCCCGGATGAGGACGGCGTCTCTTTTTCTCCTAAACAAAAAAGCTCTAGCTTGAGTTACTTATACGCGGGTGCCGAAAATTATTGTATGACTTTCCCATATCGAAGTTCTCAAAGGAATACAATTATGTGATTCGTTTTCGAGGATTGTAGAAATACGTGTATGTGAAAATTCGAAGAAAATTACATGATGTTATTTAATACATTTGTTTAAAATTTAAAGCGTACGTCAAAAGGTTAAAGTTACATTTAAAGTTTCGGGCTCAAATTTACATGAAGTATTTCGGGCTCGGACCTCAAAAAATGAACCCGAACGCATCTCTATTAATTGTCAGTTATTTTAGATTGTAATCCCCAGTACTTAACGTTAAATATTCGTATAGGCTTATTACAAATCACGTTAAATATATATGCAACAGGGTCGTAGCAGGACTAGGGGTAAAAAAAGCTAAAAAAATGAAATGTTAAGCAGTGGACTTTACGGCGAAAGGCAATGACATGCAGGTTAAACTATAAACCTTTTGAGGGTGAAATTGCCCAACCCAAGAAAAATATCGATGGTCACGGTTACGAAACCCGAAAGGTGGTAAATATATGAAATATATTAAATTAATTTAGCTTGTGCTAAATATAATTATGCATATCTACGATTAAATAACGACTACCTTTGAATTCGATAATTGGAATAGTAGCAATTGCATTTTGAGGCCTTTTTCGTGTGTGATACTACTTTAGTTTGTTCCACAGCTTAAAATCGCAGAAGACGTTTTCTTTTCATTTTGTGGACAACGAAGTATTCCACATAAACGAAAACACGATACATCAAACCTCCTTAACGGATACTGCTGAATAGCGGATACCTCTATTTAACGAGCACTTTTCCAATTCCCAACCCCAGTGCTTGTTACTCTCCTGAATAACTGACAGATATTCAAATCCTAAGGCGTCCGCTATTCAGAAGTTTCATTATATCTCTTAGAAAAAAAAAAGAAGAAAACAAATTCATAACCTTGGCTGAATTTTCCAAAATTTACTCACAATTGGATGGCCATTGTCGCCATACGGATCATGCTTTTTTCTTCAAAGTTTGGCTCACATTCTTTCTTACAGACTGCACATTTCATCATCCACCATTTCCGGACGGCGGCAGTTTTCAGGTTCAAACAAACCCATGAATAGCGGGATATCCAATGTCGTTCACATTCCTCGCAACTGAAAATGATAAAAATTTGAAAAATGTTCAGTCACTAAGGTATAGCAGAGGCTTGAAATTATGTGTCGTTGTTTCCCTAAGTAGGTGTCGTGACAGTTTTCAAAGATTTTATTGTATAAATAAACGACATTTTAATTACGTCAATAATAAACGCATTTTTACAAAATCAGTTTATTTTGCTCCCCCCCCCCCGTTTTCTTAAAAAATTTTGCTTTTGTAAGTTTACATAAAAAGCTATTTTCACCCCATTTTTAGAAGAACTAAGTTCGATTATTAACCTTTATCGTACGAATATTAAACGTATCTAACAGAGGGATTCAACTAATTGTTATGCAATTTGCAGCGGTATTCGCCTTTCGTGGTTAGTTTACTACCAGTTATAAAGCACATACACCTAAAAAAAAGCGTGGTATAATAAATAATCTAACCACTTCATTCGATAATCTTTTTAATATTAACTTCGCAAGCAAACATTGTTTTGTATGCATAGATCATTTGAAAAGGTTGTCCGATCGAGCGAAACTGTATTTCCAGAAGAGGTATGGCGAAGCCATAGTGATGTAGCAGCAATCCTACCCTCCATGCGATGAAGTATGAGAGATGCTATGTGATACATAGCGGAGAATCCACGAATCGAGAAAAGGCAGGGCGAAACCTGATGAAGTTTGATGAAGAAGAGCAGGAACCGGTGAATGATGATGATGCAAATAAAAGGGCAAAGTCGAAGAACAACGACGCCAAACACGCAAGTCACGCAGCGGCAAGAACGAGCGGACGCAGAGAGGGCGGAAAGGAGACAGAAAGGCACGGCATAACAAGCGAAGGACACCAGAGCCGAAACAGCAGAGGCACCATAGACGGCAAGAACGAACACTAGACGGAAGAGGTGATCAAAAGCAGCCACGGATCCCGAAGAGAAAACACTGCCGAGTACGCTGATGTATCTTTGGAAGCACACACACGGCCATTGCAAAAGAAAGCGTTGGGGAGAAAATGACGAAGGGGTGGGGGGGATCAGAAAAAGGCAATTAACCCGATTAAATCCGATCCATCGATGCAAGGCAAAACTAGGGGCAGTAACCAGAGTAATAACCTTGGAGTCGAGATAAAAAATGGGGGCAAAATAAAAAAAATGAAGGAAAGAGTAGAGCAATGTGCCGAGCGTCCGCTCCCTCTGAGAACCAGAGCTGGAATTCCATTGAAATCTCTTGAAAATGTTTTTGACAACGTAATGATTGGGCTATTGATTTACAAAAAGAATGTTTATGACATGCAAACGTGTGTCTTTTTAACATGCGTGTATTTTTTAACAAACTTTTATTTTTTAACAATTTTATTTATTCATTTTTTTAACAAACGTATTTTTTAACATGAAAGTGTGTATCTTTTTTCAGCCAATCCGGTTTTTGATTGCGTCATTTCCAATGCTTTGGGTACTATAACCCAAGGAAATTAAGTTCTCGCCAAATAACAGTAATTCATGCCAAAAGGCGAATGTAAAAATAATATCAAAATTTATTTTATTTTATCGTAGTATTTAAGTAACATTTTAAATGGAATTTAAAATGCAAACATTTGCACGAAATAGTCTATTTTCTGTTCTATTTATCGTAGAAACATGATTAAAAAACGCTCTGAAAGGCAATTGAATTTTCTATAAACCTGTCGCCATGGAAGATGTGGTTGCTGAAATAATTCGTAATCAGCACTAATCCTATAATTATATATGCTTTCCACTATAAAACGAATAACAATGAGCACACAGTACGTTTACATTCTCAAGAAAACTACCTCCTACTAGTCACAAAAATATACACAAAGAAATATTCTAATAAACTACTATACGAAGAACTAATTGACTGGCCGCCATTGATTTATAGAAACACGTACATTGTGTTAGATGCATACTATATATTCGTCCATATGGGACTGCTACAGCCAGAGCCGCACTATTTAGGTAGACAAGTAGTAACTATCTAGGTAGACAAGGCGGCTGCTTTGGGCCCCAGCCTTGCGGGGGCCACTGGAGCCGAAGGCTCTCTTCCTCCCCCTTTTTTATCAACAATTTTAACAAAAATTTATAATTTTTTTCAACCATCTTAAATTTTTTTTTATAAATGACTCGTTCCCTCCCCCTCAATAATTTTTGAAGTTCGTAGCAGATGATAAATTATTCAGTCGATAGACTATAGTGAGATCATTCGTTCCTTTGCAGAGAAGAACGTTTGTCGCCTTGCAATGTAATTTGTAATTAAATGGCAACGTAGTGTATGTAGACCTTGAAGGTCAAAGTACGTTAAATAAACACAAAGTAAAAGACGGGTTTTTTTTTTTAATATTACAAAAGTTGGGGCCTGACTCGTTGACTTGCCTAGGGCTCTGGGACACCTAAGACCGGGGCTGGCTACAGCTGTTACATACATATATCTAACATTCGTACAATAAAGGACTTGTAAACCGATAAATACCACAGACCGATCAAGTACGATAAACCTCACGAACGAAAACAAACGGAATAACAAACTTGTGTCGTTCAGAATAACATTTTCCAAGAAGTTTTCTGAAAGTAGCCAATTGTTAAAATATAACTCAGAAAAACTGCCAAGTTCGAAGCCTATGTTTAACGTGACGTGTAAAAAACGTAGCAACGTAACGAAATGGTTGGAGTTTTCTCCTCCAATTTGGGGTGTGAATAACAGCCAAAGTTTTTTAAAACCCAATTGAAAACATACAGTAAAAATCGGTTATAACGACCTCCAAGGGACCGTGCAAATTCGGTCGTTATAAACGATATTTTTTTAAATCATAGTACCCTATAGTACTATATATTTTGACAGTAAAAAGTTAAATTTCTTGATTTCAAAATTTAATGAAAATATACTTAACTACAATGAATTTAGTTTCCGTTTAAATTATATTACGTTATAGCCAAACTAAATACGTAGTACTTTCTTAGTTTTTAAATTGAAAAAAAATGTAGAAAATACTACTAAAGTATATAATGTAGAAAACAAATGTAATAAATAGTATTTATTATATTGGGTTAATGACTTCACAACAGTACTGGGTTAAGAATTTTTTGGAATCTACGCTGAAAAATTAGAATGGGCCCCTTAAGAATGTAACCCTCGTGATATTCAATTAATAATTTTTTTGAAGTTCATTATCTTCAATATTCAGGTTTAGCAGTAATAAAAATTTCTCGGACAGTTGTAAATAAACAAGATTAGAATATCGCTTAAATTTTGGTAACTGTAAATTTTAATAACTAACCCACGTGGTTCTGCTTTATGACTGTCAAGTCGCGTCGTTATATCCGATACGAATTTCCCTACTTAGAATATACGTAGACTACAAAATCGCCGTCGTTATAGCAGGTTTCGTCGTTATATACGTCGTCGTTATAACCGATATATTTAGTGTGGAGTAGAATAGCAAACCAAACGTCTTGTAAAAATTCCGTCGTTATATGCGGTTGGTCGTGATTGAAACGATTTTCACTGTATATTCTTCTTGCGTATTGCGTTGCGGGCGTGTTGCCCTTCTTGCGAAACGCCCAACAAAAAGAAATCTCCTCCTTAAACGTTAAACTATTTTTTCATGCACAGAATGCGCAAAAGGCAAGGCAGCAGTAGTGAAAGTGCAGTTTTCATATCAATTTAATGCCTCCATTAGATTAGAGTATGATGGAATTAGCATCAGATTAAGACTTTTATGGGCCGTAGGCTGAAAGAACAGAATGAGCCCTGAAAAAAATGTCTCGTTAACAGTGGTGTAGTCCTAAAAAAAATAGCCTAGCGCCCTTCTAAATCAGGGATGGATAAGGGACAGGGAACCACACAACCATTAATCTGATAGGGGCAGAAATTATCATTATATATGGGTTGTTGAGCTGGCAAAAAGACCCCCCACAAAATGCCCCTTTGGATCCGACACTGCCTACAACATAATTTCAGGGCATATAGGGGCCATTCAACTATTACGCAAGCATCCTTATGGGGAGGTTTGAGATTTGCTTATTTTTGCTGACAACGAGGAGCGGAGAGTCTGAATCGTGCTTACGTAAGACACAGATGATAATAAAACCAACATACAGTCAGGAAGTGATGGCCGCCCTGACAGAACTACAATACTGGGATGCACGACAGACACACTATGAGTAAAAGATATAAAATACACGTAATCACAGTTAAATATTTAATTATTTAAACCAGTGGCTGACTGTCAAGCTGTTTTCACTCGAAGGCCACCTTCCAGACTCCTCGTGGATCCTCTGATATTTTTAAATTATAAAGAATGTATTATTTTTAATGAATGCATTTCATCAAATCCACTTCTTATTTATCCACTACTTGCTTACGACGTAAAAAATATTAATGCGTAATAAAATATATTACATATAAATATTATATTATTATCCCTTATAATTTAATAATATGTAATATACTGTATACCGGGTGATCCAAATTAAACAAGAGGCGCTTAGACCTCGCTGTAGAGAAAACTACTCGGCCAATTTCACTCAAATTTCGCACACATGCTCCCCTGACCCTGAGTATGCGGTTTCGATTTCTGAAAGAAAAAAATAAGTTCATATTTCAGCTGCTAGGGAAGGAAGTGGTGCTGCGGAGCAGGCAATTTATATATTACTTAACATGCGCAACATCCTCTGCCTATATAAGGAGTCGTGAAGCATTATTTCGCCATACGAGGACTCCGTCATGAAACTTACTTTACCAGATCGCGCGTTACTTGTTAAGCTCTTTTATCAATAAAATAGCAATGTTTCTGCTGTATTTAAAGAATTTTGACAGGTAAAAAGTTTACGCATAAACCCTCTGATAATTACAAATCTTCGAAAAATGATCTTGTATTTTGAAGAGACCGGAACATTCGCCGTTAAACCAGGAAGAGGCCGCAAGTGCACATGGTAGCAGTAGTGCACGTGCGATATCACGGGAATTGAACATGCCATATACGACAGTGTAGAGAGTTATGAGAAATGTCGTGAGATTTTATCCATATAAGATAGCCCACACTCAGCAATTGCTTTCTGGTGATAATGACGTGTGGAAAACATTTGCTTTGATGTTCATTGCTCGGATGACAGTGGATGATGAATGGCCTTGGCAGATCCCTTGGCCAATTTCCACTTGAATGGCGCTGTAAACACACGTAACAGCCATATTTTGTCTGACACAAATCCCCACGTTCATCAACAAATTCCGTTGCATGCTCCAAAAGTGACAGTGTGGTGTAGCTTCACCTCATCTTTCGTCATTGGTCCTTACTTCTTTGAAGAAAATATGGCCTCGGAGCCAATGACATGTTCTGTTACTGGCTCTAGATATGCATTTATGCTCCGGAACGTTGTCATTCCTTCGCTTCAACAGAGAAATTGTCTTGACGCTACACTCTTCATGCAAGATGATGCACCCCCGCACATCACGTTGTCTGTTCAAACATTATTACGGCAAAACTTTTCGGATGATAGAGTGATTAGCAGGTCATTTTCAACACCTTGGCCGCCTCGGTCACCTGATCCTAACCCTTGTGACTTTTGGCTGTGGGGATATTTAAAGAGCTGCGTTTATAAAGGCAATGTTCAGAACGTAGCAGTCTTAAAAGACAGAATTTCGCAACATGTATCCCACCTCCAAGCGAATGAGTTATGTTCTGACGCGGAATGTGTTGTGCATCGAATGCAATTTCTAGAGCAAAGAGACGGAGGATATATCGAGCCGTACCTGTGACGATAGTGTGGTTCCACATGTGATAGCAATAAAGTTATTGACAAATCTTTTTTTAGTCATACTACTCTTCTACGATATACTGTAATTTGTAGTTATTTCATGTAGTTGCAATAAGGGTTAATGCATCTTAAAACACTTTTTCGTTGTCAATATCAATAAATTGCCTCCTCTGCAGCGTCATTTCCCCCCCCTAGCGGCCGAAATATGAACTCAATTTTTTTCTTTCGGAAATCGAAACCGCATACTCAGGAGAGCATGTGTACGAAATTTGAGTGAAATTGGGAAAATGGTTTTCCCTACAGAGAGGTATAAACACCTCCTGTTTAATTTGGATTACCCTGTAGTTTAATAATATATATATACCCACACCTGGACATCAGTATGAAAGGATAACAACCCAACGCAGGAACATAATAACCAGAATCTCTTTAGCAGAGCACATACTAAAGGTTACGAGACAAAGTCGCCACGACCTAGTAAACACGTCAACCAGTGCGGCCAACCCAGAACCACCAGTTAGTAGACCAAGAGAACCGCTCCAACCAAGTATAGAAGAAGAAGAAGAGAACAGGGACGTGGAGAAAATGGAAGAAGGTTTCCAATGTGCCCCGGCGGAATATGAAGGCTCGGATGCCGCAACAAGGCCAAGAATACCACGTCAACCGGCATCTTGGAAACTCTGCAAAGCAACCAAGATCCTCAATGAACATACCTTGCCACTACACCTACAGAACCACAACTCTCTACAGGAAATACACACCTCCATATACTGTGCAGCAGTAGCGGCAACACGCGCCAATGGGTACGAAGCAAGGACCGAAGGCCGAACACAGATAACAAAGCCCAACCACCATGGCAAGTGAGACTGCAAAAAGAATAGAAGAGCCCGCAGCAAACATAGGCGAATAACTCAGTACATGCAGGGAAATAGGAGTAGGAAATTAGTGAGGAAAGTGAAGATGGCCCTTAAGAGAAACAGGATGCACACAAGACACGAAGAGCCCAATAAACACATCGCCGAATATCTGGATACCCTCAAACAAAAACTGGGTGTATACGCCAGAAGACTCCGAAGATACAAAGACTGTACCAACAAAAAACAACAGAACATGCAATTCCAAGCAAACCAGAAGGCCTTCTACAGGAAGCTTCAAGAGACCCCAGCGAACAAAGACAAGTACGAAGCCCCAAAGCCAGCAGTAATAGAGACCTTCTGGAAGACACTATGGTCCAATGAAGTACAGCACAAAAGTGCCCCCTGGATTCAGCAAGAAATGGAGGCTACGAGAGGAATAGAAGAGATGGAGTATACGGGCATCACGATAGAGGAACTCCAGCAGGTAATCCAACGTACGCACAACTGGAAAGCTCCCGGTATTGACGGCATACACAACTTCTGGTACAAGAAATTTACCAGCATCCATGGCCCATTAGCCAAAGAACTAACGGCGATAATTGAAGACCCCAGCGAAATGCCTGAATTCCTCTGCAAAGGAATAACTTACCTCCTACCGAAGGACCAGGATAAAAGTAACCCAGCGAAATACCGACCCATTACGTGCCTTAACACCCTGTATAAGATACTCACGGGGTGCATCTCTGAAAAAATAAGCCGGCACAGCGAAAGCAACAACTTAATGACGGAAGAACAAAAGGGATGCCAGAAAGGGACTCTGGGATGTAAAGAGCAGCTTACCATCGACTCAGTTATCCTGGAACAAGCAAGAAAACAAAAGCGAAAACTCAACACCGCATACATAGACTACAAGAAGGCTTTCGACTCTGTTCCGCACTCGTGGCTCCTTGAAATACTCAGCATATACAAAGTGCATCCCTCAATCATCCGATTCCTACAGAGCAGCATGAAACAATGGAGAACCCGGTTACAGCTAAACACGCCAGACAGTAAAATAAAAACGGCCGAGATCCCCATCCGCCGCGGAATCTTTCAAGGAGACGCACTAAGCCCCCAGTGGTTCTGCTTGGCGTTGAACCCCTTGTCAAGGATGCTGAACACAAGTAAATACGGATACATGCTGAAGAAAGACAAGAGAAACCTACATAAAGTCTCCCACCTCATGTACGTAGATGACATCAAGCTATACGCGCCAACAATCACCCAACTCCGACAACTCATCAGTATAACAGAGACATTCTCCAAGGACATAGGAATGGAATTCGGCCTCGATAAGTGCAAAATACAGAAGAATAGCAAAGAAGATTTACCAGGCATCGAATTCGAAGACGGGAGACTACTGAAGATCTTGGACGAGGGCGAAACCTACAAATACCTAGGGATAATGCAAAAACGGCAGCAGGAGCACAAGAAAGTCAAGGTCCAGCTCACGCAAGCATTCCAAGAAAGACTTAGAAGCATTGTGAAGACGAAACTGAGCGGGAAGAACACCACGCAAGCAATTAACGCATATGCGGTACCAGTGCTCACCTACTCCTTCGGGATAATCAAATGGACCAACACTGAACTAGAACAACTCCAGCGGAAAATGAGAACCATCCAAAGAAGAGCCGGACAACTACAACCTGCAACGGCAATTGAACGGCAAACACTACCCCGGGAAGAAGGAGGACGCGGACAAGCGGACCTCAAAGACTTACATGACAAGCAGATCCAGAGCATGAGGCAATACTTCCAGTTGAAGAGTCCCCGATCGCCACTCATCCAAGCCATAATACAAGCAGATGCAAATTACACGCCACTAAACCTGTGTAGTACCGAAAAGCGTGTCCTGGAAACAGCCAATGAACAGAAACTAAGAACTTGGGCCGGAAAACCATTACATGGCAGGCACTACAATGACCTGCAACAACCACACGTTGACAAGAAGGCATCAAATTCTTGGCTGGCCAAAGGCACTCTCCAGCCAGAGACAGAAGGATTCATGCTAGCCATCCAAGACCAAGTGATCGCAACAAGGAACAATCAGAAATTCATCCAGAGAAAAGACATAGAAAGCGACAAATGCAGACACTGTCATGCGGCATCGGAGACAATCCAACACGTGATGGCAGGATGCAAGATCCTTGCGCAGTCAGACTACAAACATAGGCACGATCAAGTAGCGAAAATAGTCCACCAGAAATTGGCAGCGAATGCTGGCTTTCTGACAGAAAAATGCCCGTACTACAAATATGAGCCAGAGACCGTGCATGAGAACGAAACACACAAGCTTTACTGGGATAGAGCAATCATAACAGACAAGACAGTCCCACATAACCGTCCTGACATAACCCTCGTCGATAAATCGAATAAGACCACGTACTTAATCGACATAGCAGTACCCAACACCAATAACATACAGACAACCTACACAACGAAAATCACCAAGTACCAAGATCTCAGACATGAAGTACGAGATATATGGGGTATGGAAAAGATCCTCATCATCCCGTTAGTCATCTCAGCAACAGGGATAGTACCAAAAACGCTTGCGACGAATTTGGAGATACTCAACATTGACCCAAACACCTACATTGAAATACAAAAAGCCACAATCCTAAACACGTGTCACATTGTCAGGAAGTTTCTAGACATGGCACATTAAGAAGTGATGTAA
>QLNU02011934.1:0-11474 GCA_006491805.2 Dysdera silvatica | reverse complement strand
TGCGATGTAGGGAAATGGTTCATAAAAATTCACAGATTCCGAAAAATATAGTTTTCCGTTTAACGGTAATGTTAATTCGTCTCTTGGCGGTTTTTCACGAGAGATTTTACTGTATTTTTCCCGATTTATCCCGTTTTCCCGAGAATGGTGGTCTTTTTTTTGGTAAAGGCGCGAAAGTGGGAACTGTGCCGTTTTCTGCAGTACATGACCCCGGAATCGCAGACGTAGGGTGCGCAGACCAATACTAGATGCGCGTAAATAGTGTCAACGACCTTGGCTGTGAAATCAATACTTCTCTCACCCTTACCCCCCACTGCTTCTTCCTAAGTTGGCGGTACTGCACAGAGTAACTGGATTGGAATGGAGCATTGGACAGTACTAACAGGTGGGAGATATCGTACTGTTTCGATATTCTTAAGTACAGTGGCGCCAAAAAGGGGGTGTGTTCAAGCTCCCCTGATTAAATATCAAGGCATAATTTCCTCTTTAACGCGCGCCGAATTACGCAATTTTTTTTAAAACTCTTTGGGGAGCCCCTCCTAAAATTATTGAATTGCCACGCCTCTGCTCCAGTACAGGGGCTATTCATTCATTCAGTACATCTGTTTGGGTACAATTGCGTAAAATTTTGTAACGTTGTGATGTGCGAAGCATTTACCTTTGATAAAAGTGTTTACAAAGAGACATAACATGCAGCTGACTCAAGGTCACCAAGTTTTGCTTTTTCGCCAATATTCGCGCCAGGAAAGTAATGCGCTTAAAATACATTAAATAAATTTCCTGAATTATTTTTTGAATATTTTTTATACACTTTGAGTACTTTTAGATGTTTTGCAAAGCATTATATTTTATTAAAAAGAAATATTTTTGTTTTCTTTAAAACTGTTTTGTTTCGTGTGTCCGAATAGATGTAAATAATATATGGCATTAGTGGGAAAAATTATAAGAATATTTAAAAAAAATATATTTAATTATAATATTTTAAATTGGATAGCTTTATGAAGGAGAATAAGCACTTAGCTTGCAAGTCAGGATGGCCGAGTGGTCTAAGGCGCCAGATTTAAGCTCTGGTTCTCGTAAGAGAGCGTGGGTTCGAACCCCACTCCTGACATTTTTGGATATTTTTTTTTTTTTAATTATTCAAATTAATGATAAACATGAACATTAAAATCATGTATTTATGATCTTAAATATATTACATCACAAAATCCATTTCTTACCGTAATATGACATATTAACACAATTATTTTTTTTTTTTCTAAATATATGCCAGTCCGTCGTTGCCATGTTTGGCCATTTGGATAATGAGACTATGGCGTGCATTTTTCTTTTTTAACCCATTTTTCTTTTCTTTTTTTTTTTCTTCGTCGTACTGCTACTAACATGCAATGACGCTTTTAATGGATGACCTATTTTTAATATCGTTGAGTTGGTGGAGGGCATTCTTGCAGTATTGATTTCACTTTGTTGTTGCTCATCTGTTGTATCGATTAACCTATATTCTCCTGTATATTGTCATACAATATCGTTGCTATTTAAATTTTGTTTGCAAGGTCACAGTTTATTATTGTACCTCGCGTGACGCCAAATACGTAGAGTTACATGGGCCCCCCAATAATTTGAAATAAATTATAATTTTACATGTACTGTATGTAATGTATGAATGTACATAATATGTGCTTGAGCCCCCAATATTTTTGCAAACTCTAAGTTGGTGTGTAACATGCTGTACAAGAGGGGATCTTAGCCCCGCCCCCAGGAGCGGATTTGGGAGGGGGGGGGGCAGAAGGGAGAGTTCGCTCCCTTGAATGAAACTTTAACGTTAAAAAATACAAGGTAAAGGTCCAATGAGGTATCACTTCCAAAAATCAAGTCATTAATAGCCCCCCTTGACTGACCTATAAATCCGCCCCTGCCCGCCCATAGAAAAACGAAAATTAGCCCCCCCCAGATCCCGAGATTAGCCACGTCTCATGGGATCGCTTCTGTTGGAAAGTGAGTCAATGAAATTCGAATCTACATATTTCTATGTTAACTACCTATTAATTCCTTACATTTCTATTCGGTGTACCTATGTGTTTATATTCTATTTATCTACTGATGTTATCAGTGGCGTAGGCAGAAAGTTCATAAGGGGGGGGGGTTATAGGCTAAATGGGAGGGGTTACAGAACTACAACTCATATATTCCTATGTTAAATATACAGAATTTTATTGCGAGGGGGTTACAATTTCCAACACCCCTGGCTACGCCTCTGGATGCCATATATTTTTATTTGATGTGTTTATTAATTCTGTACAAAGTGTGTAGACATTGTAAAGGGAAAGTTGACAAGGCGTCGATGCCCCTAGATCCTTACCATATTTTGGGCCTTTTATTTTAACAAAAATAAGGGCCCCGAATGGTGTTAAAAATGATTAGTAATGTGTAGTACAGATATCCCGCGATATATGCGTTTAACTGGCGCCACGAGTATACCGCATGTATTGAAATTAAGAACCAATGGGAAAAATTAAAATTCGCTCACGATGTTTTGGAGTATTCGTTAGAAGACTTAATTTTTACCTTTAAGATCCATTTTAACTGTGTACACAAATAGTAATATGTATACCTGTATATAATATATTACTAAATAATAATGAAATGCAAATTAGCTAAAGATAATTTATAGGTGTATTAAAGACTTGAGGTACAAAACAAATGAAAAAGTCTTGTGCACCCGTACGGTAATAAACTATTTTCTAGAAAAATAATTGTCAATCGTCGTTTGAACAACGGCAACATAGGAAAATCCCTAAATCTAGCGGAAAACCGCTAGATTTAGTTTTTTTTTTCTTCCCCACAACCGCACTAATCGAAATTTTAAGGGGAACACATAGAGAGGGATGGCATGAATGTTTGGAATCATGTTATCCGAAACCTCATATATCGAGGGATACCTGTATTCAATATGCAAGACAATTGCTATGAAAACAATCCTCAATTTCACATATAGCTTTGGTTTTGCTATTCGAGGATAGATCAGCCACCCACCCCGCAGAGCAAGGGACTGTGGGCGCCTTAAGCAAGTGGGACCTCTCTGGTTTATGGAAAAGAGGAGGGGAGGAAGACTGAATCCACAAAAACTATAGTCCAAATGTCATTATTCAATTAGAATTTTCCTGGATGCACCCCATCTACATATATTTCTGGGGTCGCCCCCGCAAGGACGACTGTAATGCGTTTCTTTATGGTCCTGTTACAAATTTATATCAAAGTGATGGTCCCCTAAGATCCCCCCCCTTCCAGATACGGGAATGAATTAATAAACAAACTCTTCATGAAGCCTTAAATAACTTTTAAACTTCAAAATGGGGCATTCAAAATTTATGGTAACTGATAAAATGATAACGACATTTTTTTTTTTTCGGTTTTCACCCTTTATGTTTATTTCGATGCTTGATTAAAAAAAGAAGCACATGTTGATAAAATTTCTGATAAGAGAAACCTTTTACCACCATGCAAGCACTTTTAGTTACGATGTACTATTTCTGTCTGAGGAAAGGTTTCAGCAGTCCAGATAACAGACTTTATGTTTACTATTTCCTCCACCAGGTGGCATACTCGAAGTACGGTTTCTTAATGTTAGATGTTTGGTTTACAACTTAGTGTAACAAAAGATTAGTTATATGGGTTATATGAGTTATATGGGCCCGTGGGATCCCGAAACCCCCATAGGCCAGGGTTCGAAATTTACTCTTCAAGCTATTATCACTAAATATTATATCGGTTTGAATAAAATTATTATTATTATTATTACTACTATTACTGGAATCAAAACCAAGTTAACAGCATGACAGAGGAATATGCTGCCTTTATGTCAGGGTTCGAAATTAGCAGGTGCACAGATGCACTGTGCACATGAAATTTTATCCGTGCATGTAAATTTTTAATTTGGGTGCACGTAGTGCACTTAACCATTCAAAACTATGGCTACTTCCCTTTATTTTTCAAGAACAGTGACCTATGGACTAATTTTGCCAATTGATTTTCGCAATGTATCTTCATTTACTTGGATTTTTTTTTATTACAACCGAATGTTCAATTATTTTGAAAATTTGCATTTTATTTATTTTTATTTTTTTTAACTTACTTGCTTAACCCCTTCATTACCAGTCGTGTGAACGGCAAAACAACATCTCACGAAACGTGGTGTGCCTGGTAGTGAAGGGGTTAAATAATTGCTGCACTTACATTTTACCTGTTTTTATTTTCGAGATTTACTTTCTATTCTGTTAGTTACTTGTACACCTAACTAGCTTTAGTATTATGCTAGTTAGGTCCACTAGTATTATACCAAACTAGTATAGCGACTCAGGCGCACAAGTGCATCAGAGCAAGTCAGAAGACTTGGGTGCACTTCTGCACCAGTGGCGGCTCGTGACTTCAAGAACGGGTGAAGCGGCGAGCCCCTCCTCCACCCCCAAAGAAACCGGAAAAGTGGCCAATAAATTTCCGTTTTCCAGCAAAATAATTGTATTTATTATGATATATATATATATAATTTAAAATACGGATGTATTTAAATAATTTAATTATTTACACATAATAGACCTCTCAATACAAAAACTGCGCATTCAGTAGTAATTGTATGAAATTTAAATATTATCAAAACATATAAAATTATTTTCATTATATGCATAAAATTGTTAAAATATGTCATCAATAAAAACGTTTCAATTTAAAATTTCAATAATCTGTCATGCATAACATTCCAAATATTCACAATATATATATACCGGACCTGATATGGTACTGCATGGTGTACAAACAGAGACAATATAAGGAGGCAACAAGCAAAATATGCAATATATGCTTACCCAGTCTTTATTTTTTGAATATAAGTTCGATTCTTCTATGTTTTTGACTTGCGAACTTACCTATGATATCATCAAAAAACGGTTGAGTTTCTATTAACTCGTTTAGTAGTTCCTTTTTAATTGAAATTTTTGGCAAGTTTTTAACAAGGGGAACCCACAGTGAGTGCTTCGCTAATTTTGATGAAAGTAGACCCAAAATAAGGAAATACGTGTTGCGACATTCGTGCCAATGCGGCTTATTTTCGGAGATGTGAATTTTTAAAGATTTTGCATATTATATATGAGCTTATAACACAACACCCTGTGCCGACCAATCGGTAGCTTGGGCGGTAAGTTTTCGGCTCTTCGCGCCGTGTTTTTGGGTTTGATGCCCGGGAAAATCGATTACTTTTTTTTATGTATCTGTTTTTTACATATTTATGTATTTTTATTAGTAAAAATACTTTGCTTACAATCGAATTTTGCTCATAAACTGACTTTAATAAAATTCATATTTACATATTTAATTCTGTGATACCATTTATCGCAGTTGTAATTTTTACACGAATTTTAATTTTTAATTGAAGAGTTGTAAATGTACAAAAAGTTTAAGAGTTAGCTGTAAGTTTTTATGTGAATATACCTTTTATAAAATTTGCGTATTCATTGTCAACCTGTGAAATGATAGAATTACACCAATAACGCAGTTTTGTGTTATTTAAGGATTGAAAGATCTTTTCTGAAAAGTTTAATAATTTCATTAAATAAAAACGAAAACTTTGTTAATTCGTCTTATTTTATCATTATTAGCCTTTTCAGTCTTCCACTATTAGCATCTGTTATGCCTAATATTTTTTTAAATATATTTATCTATTGATAAATGTATTTTTAGTATGTAATCCTTTATTTTAGAACACATAAACATCATTTTATTTTATAACATGTAAACATTTTATGTGCATATCATTTATATGCATTTCACTTATATAGAAACAGTTCATTTTATAAAATGCAATCAATTTTATTTTAAAACTGACTGATGTGAACATATTTTCTGTGTATCACTGTCGGAGATGTTGGAATTGTATACTGGTACACAGTTTTGAATGATAATTATTATAAAAATAATAAAAACATAAAAGTTTTTACAAAGTGAGCATTTTATAAATTATTAAATTGGTCGAACAGCTACATTTTCTTCGTCTAATATCATATGGAAAACAAATAACGTTTACATTTTCAAAAACGTTCCTTTCGTTTATTAACTTGCAACAAACCAAAAGTACTATAACATATTCTTGAAAATCGGGGCAGAAAGTTGATTGTCAGTAAGTAAATGGATCTTCAAAGCATCTTATCTACTCACATGTTTAAATGATTATTTTCTTGTAAGCTTTCAACACAATTTTGTAACTTGCTGAAAAACTCCGTTCTACGAAAACACTAGTGGACGGAATAGTCGCTATTAAGCAAAAAAGTTTATGAGCTTCTTTTAAGATGTATCTGTTTTCTGTTAAAATGTCCATGAATGTTTGTAATTTCATATCTCTATACGGCTTATCCAGATATATGTGTTTTAATTCATTTTTTAATCTTTGGAAATCAGTAAATATATTGGGGTAGTACATATTTAAATTATTTATGGCTTCTGTAGGAAATTTATTGGAATATTCTACAAATGTTGAAGTATCCATTAATGTAATAAAATGAAACTTTTCCATATCTTGAAAACGTGTGGTAATTTGTAATGACATAGTATCTAATATTTCATAAAATATAAAATTTTATATTCATCGAAAACTTGATCTCGTGTGAGCGTCACTTTTTTTTTTGTTCCTCATGGTGCTCGGTTAGAACTGTTGTTTTCAAATTCACTAATTCGAAAATTTCCATGAACGTATCTTCATTTCGTTTGCTGTTTAAGAGCATCTGCGTATTTTTAATCTGTGAGATGCCAAAATTAATGTCAAATGGCTCATTTTGTAGTACATTGAAGAGAACATCCGTAAGTCCAAAAATATCGTTAAAAAACAACAACCAAAAGTGAAAATTCAAGGTCGTTAAATATATTTAAATAGCTGACACTCTGCCTAAGTGAAATTTGATCAGAGGATCGTAATCACAGTAAATACTTCTTTTAAAGAATCCCAGTCTTTATTTATAACACTCATTTTAGAGTTTGATGTCCATTGCGTAATAACAGAAGTAGGAATTCGTCTTCCGACGACTGTATCGACTACGTGAGTTCGTTTGACAGAATGGTGGAAAAATGCATGCATACCGCTTACAGTTGCAAAAATTATGCGACACTCTGAAATGCTGTTGCAGCTTTGTTGTAGCACTAAATTCAGACGATGTACCAAACAATGAATAAAAACTGCTTGTGTCGCTACTTCTTTAATTTTGGACTGAAGACCATGAAGATGACTGACATTACGCTTGTCCCATCAAAACATTGGCTTATAAGTTTTGATTTATAGTTAAATTTTCGAGACATCTTGATACAAGGTTAAATAATGCTTCGGAAGTCCGATTGGAACTGACGTCATAAAATCCTAAAAATCTATCCACTAATATTCCACCAGCAATAACATACCTAATTATAATCACTGAGATTTTTGGAATCGTCTACTTGTATAGTAAAAAAAACGCAATCTTTTGTTTCTTATTCGATATGTTCATCAATATATTGCGAAATGCAGTTAATTATTTCATTCTGAATAGTCTTAGAATTGTCGGCAAATATGGATGTGATTTTTCTATAGTGTTCATGAATGTCTACAGGGTTTATCGAAATGAAGGTTTCTAACAATTCCTTAAAATTACCACGATTAGTGGGGGTTACATCTTCGTGATGACCACGAAATGCTAATTCTTGCTTCTTCAAGTAAAGAACAGCACGAATAGGCAACTGCGTGAAACGTCTATTAAGCTTAGTGGTGGATTTCCAAGTAGGCACACAAGACCCATGCCTAGCGGCGTCACTTACCGAAGGACGGAAAAATCAAGGAACTAAAGAATAAAATTTTACCAAACTCGACAGTGTTGAAAATACTGTTCCTTTTTAATTATTGTCCTGTCTTCTCAATGACGTTGATATAAGGTGACAACTTCAACTTGTCTGCAAATACAAATTACAAAATCGAAAGACAAAGGGCTATGACCATATTATTTATATTACGATATTAGTTACCTCCCACCGGAGAAGCGGGTGTATCTGGTATCAACACGTGGAAATTCCCCTTAGTTGTTGATTTTAACTTATAACATTGGCTTTGAAAAAAGACGTTTTACACGCGTCATTATAAAGGTAAACAAAACGCTGGTTGAAATTGACTATGGGCTTTTTACACAGCAGATCGGTTGAAAAGAGAAATCAAGGTTTTAAGCATAGAATAGAGCGGCTTTAATCTTAAGCATAGAATAAAAAGGCTTTAATCTTAAGCGATTGACGCGAGCATCAACGTAGAGTTTTCAAAATTACTGGGTGGGCCCAAGTACATAGTTTGTACATTTATACATTACAATATACATAAAATTGCAATTTATTTCAAATTATTGGGGGCTCGGGCCCCACGGACCCATGTAACTCTACGCCTATGGACGCGAGTGACATTTCATATCTATCACTGTCACTGTGCGGTTAATTGCAGCTTCAGTATTCTTTCGTAAGTTGGTTTTTCATATTAATCGATTAGCAAGATGCGTTTTTGTTATAAGTAGTAATCGTAGGCGCTGCCTTGAGAATATAGCGGGGATTTTGAAAATTTTAAATTGAATAACCTATGCATGTTTCCAAGGATTTAATTCTAATTTAAATTTCATTCAATCAGATTATTTGACACAATAAGACGCCTGAAGTACTAAAATAAAGCGAATTATATTTAATTACAGAACAACATTTATCGCCTTTCTCTAGATAAAACAATTTATAATAATTAAATATGGATTTATATAAATAAAAAATTATATAATCGTAAATAATAAATATAATTTTTTTTTAAAATATTAGCTATTAATATATTAGTCCAATGGTTCTCAAACTATTTACCCTGGCCCACCCTACTTTTACGCCCAAATGCGAAGGTCGCCCCCTTACACCTATATACAGATCTTTTGCCCCCTCACACCCCTATCTGAATAAAGATACTTTGCTTGCTTCGTGTACGTCTTTTTGTATACATATATGTATATGCAAATTTTAATATTTTCTTTATAAGAAAATTAATATATGGTTCAAATTAGAATAGTTTTATTTAAATAAATTTTTAATGGCTAACTAAAAAAATAATATTGTAGCTCTTATATAAACGTATTAGTATTTTTTTGTTAAAGAGCACTTATTAGTTTGAATAATTGCACGAAACATCGCCTTTACATACAAAATATTAAGAGTATGATATGCGTAGTTTTTTTTAAAAATAAATATTCCTTTTTTTGTAAAGGAGAGGTGGGGCGGCAGTACAGACTATGCCTAAGGGCGGCAATTTTATAATCCGCCACTGATTAAGCTGCACATTTTCGTTGAAGCGTTTATATATAGCCTAGAGTTTTCTTTTAAAGAATCCTCAATACCACTAAAATTTTTCTTTAGGTTTGAAAAACCTAATGTACAACCCACACGATCAAAAGAACCTTTATGTTTGTGAAGAGCACGGGTAACGTTACCAAAATCATTCGAAACCACTCTTATTTCACACATTTGATTTAACACCAATGATTAAACATGGCATACAAAAAAGTTTATTTAAATAATAACTCCCACACAGCTATTCAAACTCCAAACACCACGCAATCTTAAAGTGTTGATTATATACTTTGTCCTTTTTTTTTTTTTTGCAACTTTACTTACGTTTAACATAGGCATAGATAGGCTTTTCCTTACTTAAAAATCTTTTTTATCATCGTTATTCCACCTGGAAAATTAGGTTTCTAATAAAATACATACTTGGTCATTTAAGGGACACGCCATATTTTAAAAGAACCTATTAGGTTTAACCTAAAGAATCAAGTAACGGAAGTGTTTTTCTAGGCGGTTTGAGAACTTGCAGCATAGTGCGCATATCTGAACTTTGGACCATATAAAGGATAAACACAACAGTGTCCCCAGCTTAACGACTGCTCTTTGAGCGTCTCCACATCACGTGACGTTAAACGTAATTCATTGGTCACGTGAGGAAAGTGGAAAGGACGTCTCATCCTACCCAGCAAGCTTCTCTCTATTTTTCTAGTGTGTTAAAACTATCATGGTGCGGTACAGTGTAGCATATAATTGAAAGGAGGGGGGGGGGGAAGAAAGGCGGAATTTACTCATTTCACAGGCTTATCAATGTCTCTATATCTTCTGTTCACATTGTAAACGATACGATTCCCGTTATTACGTAAAACATTTCATTCACATAAACACACAAATTACCAAGAAGATACCAGCTTGCTAACCTAAAATCTGAAAATATGGGTGAAAGTAAATCATGAGCTGTATTAAAAAATGATATATAATAATTATATAAAAAATCGACATATTTTAAATATCATATTTTTTAAATTATTGAAAATATATTTTTAATTTGTCAGTTGGTTTTAAAATATAGGTATTTATAATATAAAAGCATATTCAAAATTTCACAACTCTAGTACGCATAGATCTGAAGATAATCTGCGCGCAATATAGAAAAAGCAATTTTGAGAAAAAGAGCGTTCAAGTTGGAACTTGGTAACATGTAATAGTTATTTTTATTTTATACAACAGTGCAAGAATCAATTGAAGAATTTTGATGCGGTTTATTTTAAAACACTGCCAAAAATCCATATAATTTTTTAAACTAATAAACAAAAAATCGATTTTTAAAGATTTAAAGGTCCTGCGTCCCCTTAAGAAACAAAAACACAACGAAATTACACGCTTCTACTGTTTCCACTCAACGTTCCTCGAAATACTTCAGGGCAATTAAATAATTCTAACAGATATAATACTAAACTGTTTGTAGTTTGAATCAAAGTTTGATTCAATTCTTTGATTTAAATTTTTTTTTCTTTGACCAATAACACCCCCCCACAAAAAAACAACAAAAAATTACCTCTAGAAACCTCTGTGGTAATCAAAAATCTCAATTTTTATTTCTGATCAAGCCATACCTCTGTTTTGGTAATTTTTACCTTTTTCTCATGCAAAATCTCTAGATTCAGAGGTAAAACCTCTGATCTGGCAATACTACCTGGCGTGATGATGCGATAAAAATTTCTCTTCTCTGACAATACTTACTTTTGCCGTAAATAAACCGTTGCCATGGTGAACATGTTCACAAAGCATTTCCGTTTCGAAGCGAAGCTCTGAATTTTTATCGCGTTGCTTCATTCGGCCCTTTTTCTCGGCGGGCAACAATGGTGCGTTTAAAGCACTGACTTAAAAACGCAGCCTTCTCTTCCTGAATGTAATTCCAATTATATTAAAGGAATTAAATTAAAAAAAAATAGTGGGCTCAAAATATAATTTCGAATTTTATTTTTCTAATCAAATTTTAAATTTAACAAAAAAGTAAAAAGAAATTTGAATTAAAATAAAAAAAAAGTGTTCGACCGCCCAATTTTTTTAGGTGAAGTGCCGCTTTACTCCCATCACCCGACGAGCCGCCACTG
>QLNU02011931.1:0-23752 GCA_006491805.2 Dysdera silvatica | reverse complement strand
CATATGTTACTCTTATCATACTGGTCATATATCACTTGAACACTAAATTACAACTTCAATATCATCTAAAACTTAAAATAATTAACTAAATTCGTATTATTTGCATTTTTGGGCCTACGTGTTACTTAATTTAATAATAAAAAGTCAGGTTAAAATGAAATACATGTAAACACATCAAGATCAACTCAGGCATTTCACGATAATTGTTTTTCGGGTTTTTCTCGTTAAAAAAATTTCAATTTTTATGGTATTCAAATTCAGTTATTCCAAATTAGTTTTGCAATTCAATAGAAATGCAAAATCTATAGTGAGAAGATATAAAAGTGGGGTAAATATAGAAAAAAATGAGAAAGTAAACAAATCCTTGCAAAATAATTAAAGAAAAGACCCTTCGAAAAGTGTCAAATTCGAGAGGGACCACTTCATTCGAACTTGAAAAGGTCAGACTTTGCTTTCAGAAAATCATAGCCAGAAAATGTTGGTTTTCAGAAAGGTAGCTGCAGAAAACAGGCTTAGTTAAATTTTTATAGAAAAATTACAGCAAGGTTCATGTTCAGCTAAATATAGGAGAAAATTTTCAAAGGTTTTGCTATGCATTACTTGTGTGCAATGGCAATCAGTCAATATAGAGGCACAGGCCTTTTTCAATTTATATTTGATTATGGTAAGCTTCATTTGGTCTGTTTCACTTGCGCTTCTGGATGCCCGACACCTGCGGTCAATAAAACTATAAAAAAGTTTTCGTGCAGTTAGTCAGTTAAACAGTGGTTAAGCCTGAGCGTAAATAATCGTAATTCAGTGATTCTGGATGGCTTTATTCAAACTAGGATTTTCAGTTGTCAAAACATAAGACTAAATGGCAAATAACTCGAATTATTATGTAAAATCGATATTATATAGAACACATGGACGATTTCTCAACATTGACGGAACGTCGATCGATACAATGGTAAATACTTCGACAGTCGTTGCGCATCCTCAGTGGAAAACGAAGCATACAAAATATTTGACATTTATAGATCTGAATCCAGCTTTCTCGTATTTGCTTCGTGACTAATGTAACGAGATATAATAGAAATGAGCATGTGCACGCACATATGTTAGTATTTTTCAGCGCTTTTCCAATTACGGGGCGAAGAGCTTTATTCTGAAAACTTCCGTTCAAGAAATCAATAAAATATAATAGCAATCTTTCGTGACCTGAGTCTTTATACTTCGATTTTGTGAAGACTAATGTTTCAAGAAAAACAATTTCCATTGACCCAAACCTCATATTTCTGCTAATGTAAACGGCCCAATTCTTTTTGCACGACTTATGGCGTGTTAACAACTCTTCATTAGGTTTTTAAATGAGGAACGACGTTATAACCATGGAGCCAGAAAGATTCCAGTTTGGCATTCGTTCCGTTACGTAAGCACTAGAAGGTGGTTCCCATATGAGCAACAAAATGCATCTTCGGGTAGCAACGGTCAATTATACAAAGTATTTTGAAATCCGAGCAAAAGACAATGGCGGGTATGAAGGGATCGATGGTATAAATTTTGAACTACTGAAAATATTATCGAAGGCCTTGAATTTTACATACGATTTAGTAATTCCCAAAGATGGACAATGGGGTAGTTTAACAGAAGACGGCAAATGGACAGGCATGGTTGGTATGCTTGAGAGAAACGAAGCCGATATGGCCATCAACAGTATAGGTTTGACACATGCAAGATCAGAAGTCACTGACAATGCATTTCCCAATGATGTGGATTATGAATCATTTATGATAAAAAAATCCGGAACTGCATCCCAAAATTTTTTCTTTGTCCGTCCTTTTCAACCTACGGTTTGGAGTCTATTTATGTTATCTGTAATTCTTTGTTCTGGAATACTTTCATTTCTGCACTCTTCTTTTGGACATCATCAGCAAAGCCGAGAACGAGGTTGGAGCCGTAGGCTTTCGATGATGGAAATTCTGATCGGGAACAGTGATTTCGGTCATTTTCTGCGCAGTGGTGTCTCAAAAATATTTTTTATTTTGAGTGCATTTCCTTTACGAGTATTAATGTTTAGTTTCACTGGATTATTGTTGTCGTTCCTCATGGCACCTATTATGCTACATCAAATTAAGACATTTGAAGAACTTTCTGAGGTTTGTCGATCTAGCCGGGCCAGAGTTACTGCATTTAAAGGTAGCTACTTCGAACAGGAGTTGCAACAAGCTGAGAAAGGAATTTTAAATGCGTTGGGTGTACACATTCGTGCACATCCGGAAAGCAGTGTGTTATCTAAAACTGATGCAATCGAGAAGACGATGACCGGTTATGCTTTAATGGGCAAAAAATCGAGCCTAAGAATAATGGTTTCTGAAGCTGGATTACCGGACGACATTTTTGTTTCGCAGGACAGCCTCAAAATAGCTCCAGAAGCAATATTATTCCGGAAAAATTTTGCTGCGTTAAAACATTTGATAAAATGATTTTACGTATTTATCAGTCAGGGCTTTATCAAAAACTGATGCAAGATCAGGTTTTTAGACTCGGTTTAAAGGGAAAGCTTAATAGTGAACCAGAAGAGAATGTGAAATCAATCACTGTTTCAAATTTAAGAGCCGTTTTCGGATTACTGATTTTTGGTTACATTATTGCGATTATAGCACTATTTTCTGAAAGGTATATATATAGGAAAGTGAATCGTATATATATATCATAAGCTCTTCAATTAAAGTTTATTGATCTTTTAGTGGTGCACATTTAGTAACATAAGCATTGACTCTGCTGCGAAGGTAATTTTCTGAAGCTTACTCCAAATGGCGGGAATTACTTTCCGCCATTGCAACTGTAGCACTATTTTGTGAAAGGCATAGATAAAGGAAAGCGAAGCATATATATCCATCGGAAGTCCTTCATTTAAAGTTCATTGATCTTTTGATGGTGCACCATTTTGTAACTTAAGCAATCACACTGCTGTGCACAAAATGAATAAAAAGTAAAGTAGAAACGTTAGATTGCAAGTGCTGCACATTGTTCTTTGATGTTACTGCAAATGATGAAATTAGTTGTGCACGTTACGTATGGATTTGAATTTTCGGGCAATGTGCTAATGTGCAGTTGAAAATATATGATTATTTTTTTCTTAATTCCAAGGAAGTTTATTGGATAAGTATTTACCTATTTATATGTCGCTAAATTCAAACGACTGTTATAGTATTAAATTTACCTTTATTTTTTAATTAAGCATAAGGTTTTTGATATATACTTTGTAGACATTATTTCCATAAGCTTTAAGCAAGAAAAGTCACTTATTTTCGCGGAAATTTTCCGTAAAAGTTTTCGTTGCTTTGATGTCGAATGTATTAGTGTTCTTAAATTCATAATTATGAATGCATATTTATGTAATGATTTCCAACATTGAGTATTCCGCAAAACCTGCCCCATCTGACAAATGAGCGAAAATAAACGTAAACCAACGATCGTACACTTCTTGCACGCAGGAAAACGTATGAATTAATATACAAACAAACAACGCCGTATACCGATGAATGTAATCTAAAACATGTCTGTACGTTATACGCACTAAACCTTATCGATGCAATGCTTTCACTATTGCTTCAGCTTAGTTGTGTACTGAAATACATAAGTGTGTGATGAATATTGAAAATACAGCCGAATCTTGTTAAAGCAAACATGACCTACTTCCTGAATCCTTCACATTTTGCGGGAATTTCTATAATTTTATTTTTTTTAGCACACACGCAGTTAACATACAAAAACATTTAATGTGAAACAAACGTACTTTTTCAAATTTTCCGACGGAATTCTTTCGAGTTATATTCTTTCTTCGAAATGGAGCATGTCCTATAAATTTTGTTGAAAATATATATGTTTTAACAAAAAATAATAAGGATAAAATATATTGCATAAAGGCAATGTGTTCGTTAATGACCGAAAGAAAGTTATATAGCGAGATTTCTTGCAAAATTCTAAGCTAGAAATGTTGAGAAATCCATATTTTTGGAGTTATTACTAGTTGAAATCCAGACAATCTGAACCAAATTTGACCACCCTTTTCTTGACAAAAACCACTCACTAAAAAAAGCACTATGACCCGCTTCTTTCAATAGAAGCAATAGAAGGACTAGGAGATAAAAGTAAATTCGCCCTTTCCAGAACAATCTACTTTTAAGGAAAAAACTGGGACTGGCGACGTAAGAAAATAAGTATATGTATGTAAAGTTAGTATGAGCTGACGTAATTGGCAATTTTTCTTACTATAAAAACCAGCTTGTTTCGGAATGCCTTTCATTTACAGAGTACTAGCTTTTGCAAAGAGTCTTTGATTTTACCGTTTTTGACGCAGTACAGCCTAGATGCTCTTGTGTAGGTTTGAAATCCCAACGTAACAGTTATCCTTGCTAAAAATAATTTTTTCATGAATATACATATAAAAATCATTAACAAGTGATTACGCTTCATCATCCCCAGCACAAACTCATCATTTTTTTTTTCAAGTTTTGTTTCTCAGTTTTTTAAATTGTAACAATTTACAATCATTTTTTTCTTTTGTATTTGTAACCAGAGGCTTAAAAATATACAAAAAAATTACGAAATATTTTACTGTTACGTTTAATTGTCAATATGGTTTCATGAAAGGCAAATCAACAGAAAACGTATTGTTAAATGTGGTAACGGAAATATAAAAATCTTTAGACACCGGTTATATAGGAATGGGAATATTTTTCCACTTAAGTAAAGCATTTGACACGATTAACAGAAAATTACTGCTAAAAAAATTAAATCATTACAGTTTTAGAGGAAAGATAAATAATATGTTAAAAAATTACCTTCAGGAAAGACAACAATTTGTCTTTTTAAATAACGTAAAATCTGATTCATTAGAAAGTAAATATGTTGTTCCTCAGGGATCAATCCTTGGTCCCCTATTGCTTTTACTGTATATTAATGATATTATGCATGTATCAGACAAAGGTACATTAACGTTATATGCAGACGATACTAGTGTATTTATAAGAGGAAATAACATTGATGAATTGATAAAAACTGAACGGGAAGAAATTAGAAAATATGAACTTTGGTTTAAAAGTAATCATACGAAAGTAAATGAAACTAAAACAAAAATATTAATTTTTAAAACGAAGATCAAAAAATTGGTGAATTGAGGGATTTAGATAGAATTTATATCAATAGAAAAGAAGTTGAAATTTTCAAAGAAATTGATTTCTTAGGAGTAACGTTAACGAACGATTTATATTGGAATAAACAAATTGAAAAAAAAAAAAAAAATCAGTTCGGGAACAGGAATTATAAAGAAATTGTCACGTGAAGTTAATAAGAATGTGTTACTGAGTCTGTACTATCTTTTTCTATATAGTCACCTGATTTATTGCAATTGTATATAGGAAAATTTGAATAAGAACAACATGAAGGTAATTAAATCCGTACAGATAAATCTTTAAAAACCATCGAACAAAACACTACCTTAAGTTACAATTAATTATTTGTAAAATATGGTATATTACCAATTGATAAAATCAATGAATATTGTACGCTAAATCTAATGTATGAAAGGATAATAGAAGGAAAACATTTTGGATAATATTGATATCCAGTATCACGAAAACAACAGAAATTTAAGAAGCAACAACCAAATTAGGCTACCAAAGATTAAAACGGAAATGTACAGAAAGGGAGTTGAATATATGGAAATAAAGCTTTGGAATGAATTACCAAATAATCTTAACTGTCTTAATAATATAAGACAGTTTAAAAAGAAATTAATTGTGTATTTATTAAACGGAGTTTATGCTGCGCCAGCGGATTAATAGGGTCCTCAACCGGTTAAATTTTATAATTTAAACTGGGGACCCATCACGGGGAAATGCAAATTGTATTGTCTGTTCTAAACTGTGTGAAATTTATTATACTTAAATTGAAATACAAGGCTGTATGCAATATTTAACCCTTCTGAAAAATAAACATTATTATTATTGTTATATTATGGAGCAACCACCCCAACTGTGTTGCGTGGACAGATCCTTGATGGGGCGCGGAATGTTTTTGAAATATGCATATTTGCAGAATTTTTTTTTCCAAATTGAAAATGGATTTAAAAAAAAAAATTCGCTGTTTCTGTAGAAGCCAAGGACGTAACCAGAAGTTTTTTCGGGGGTGGGGAGCACACCCATCCCCTGGAAATCTCTTATTACAGCTAAGTGAGACGCGAAAAATCGAATATTCTAAAAAGTGTATCCCTGGGTAAAAAGTTCGGAAAACACTGCCCTAGCTCATATTAGGTTCGTATTCCACGCGAAAACTAAGCCCAGAGCAGCTAGGCCCTTTCTATCCGCGTGCATTAAAACTCACAATGAATTAATTTATGTTTAAAGTGAAAATTTTTCAACCACGGATCCGCGGACATATCTGATAATAATTTAAAACCATTCGGTGAAAATTTTACGTTCGAAATCGATGCAATTTCAATCATGTACCTGTAATTAACAAAACTTGTTTTTTAAATTTTAGGTTTCATTAAAACTAGTTTTAAATTATTAATGCCTGGCATTTTTGTCTAGGTGGAAAATCTACGCAAATGGTGGAAGCATCGCAATCTTTCAAAATCTCGGTCCTATGTGGAATATATTATCCTGTATATATTGTAGAATTTATGCTTTTGTGAAGGATTGATTTTGAATTCGTTTTGCTACATGTGTCCAAATTCTTTCTCCGTCCACAAGACAACCATGGACAGCGAATATATAACATAGGCTAAACATATTACATCCTCGGGAGGTTAGAAACTGCAGATAACGAATTCATCCCTTCATGCTCTGTATAATTTGGCTTAATTTTTTCCATAAATCATGATTAAGTAAACTTTTTAACGATCTTCAATGACGTTCCATTTACTGATTACATTTATAAGATTGGATTGTTTGGACTTCGATTCAGCGGTAATATTATTTGAGGTCGTGCACCCAAACGGCCCAGAGATTAATCCACTTTCTTCCCCAACGTTTGGAGTTCCACATCCAGTAAACTTGACTGCGTATAAATAAACTTCAATATGAAGGTAAGAACAATCGTGATGGTCTTGATGACCTAATCCTTATGACTATATATTATTAATGAATTTTCGTTAATGCATAATCTTTGTTGATCAATATTTAGTTAATGAGTGACCCTTATGGGCAATTATTTCATTAAGGAATAATCCTTGATGTCCCACAGGGTACGCATGTCCTCCTATATGTATTATGTACCCATATATATATAATTCAGGGTTATGTAAATAAAAAACACACACGTATTATTTTTCCGAAAAACAGGTTGATTGACTGTAGAATACCCAGGGTATATTTCTGGATTGTAATACAAATCCAGGTTAAAATTTCCAACATTGTTGACACAAAACAACTGCATTAAAAGTTTTATTTTACTTTAACATCTTAAGTTTTGTGCACCGAATAATTTTACAAAAGGATTAAACACATAACAATTGCTTATAAGAAAAGATTCGTTATTACGAAACTCAGAAGGATGTATTTTCAACTAACATACACATTAATTAAATTAATCGTTTGGATATTCAGAATAGATTAAACAGTGAACATTTATATATTGTATATATAATACAGGGTTGTAAACAAAAACAAACACCTATTAATGTTCCAAAAACTATTTTGATTGAATGAAAATACATAGGGTATTTTTCTGGATTATAATAGACAGCAAAGCAAAATTTTAAAGATTAGTGATACAAAAATTGCAGTAGTGGCTTTATTTTACTTCAAAATTTTAATTTTTGTACTCGGAATAATTTTACAAAACGATTAAAGACCTAAAATTGCTTTTAAGGGAATATTCTTTACTACGAAGATCAGAATGATGTATTTTCAGTTAGCATATATTTTAATTTAATTAAATTTTTTGGAAATTTACAATAGTCTAAAGCAATGAACATTTATTGACAAAACATGTAAGTTCCAATGTGGGTTTAATACCCGTAAATTACTCTTTCGTAACTGAGTCGATTTTAACTAAATGCATAAACAGTGTTAGTGCATGTGCTCGGCTGGAATACATACACTTTTCCAATTATATCTTTTAAACATCAAAATTTATAATATACAGTAAATATATATGGGTACTAAAAATTATTCCTAAAACATTTTTTCTTGTCAACAACACCGCATTCTGGAAGAGAACCCCGTAACAAATCTGCGGCTTTATATTCTCTTCCATTTCCAACCCAAAGCCTAAAATAATTTTTATTTTTTTTTTTTTTTTAGCAACTTTATTTAGGCAGCAACATGAACAACAAAAATTATACATTGGGATTACAAATTAATGTTAGTTTAAGTTAATTATAAGAACAAAGACATATCTACATTAACATTATACGAAAATATAGATGCATAAAATTAACTACAAAAATATAAATACATCAAATTTAATAAAAAAAAATATCAATACATTATTTAATATACTGTGAAATAAAATTTTGTCCATGTCTGCCTGGGTAGCGCAGGTAAAGACGTAGTCTGACAAAGCCTGCACCACCCAGGAGATACCAGATAGCCAAAGCACATTGTGGCCAAAGCAGCCCCATGGGATGTCACTGCGCAAACATCAGCGAAAATTAAATTAAGTATGCGATTGATTAAATAGAATTAGTAAGGAGGATCCGGATTAAAGACTTAAACTTAGAATAGGAATTTATCTCTTTTATATTAGAAGGCAGCCGATTCCACAATTTAGGACCTGAAGAACCCACTCTGTGGTAACCCAGCTCCAGACGAGAAAATTGAGGTCTGTAGTTACGTCTACTTGTTGTTGGATAGTTATGTGTAGGTTGCTGTAAATCAATTGGAATAGATAGACTAGTATTTTTAATTTTTTTAAACATTAATAACAAAATTTTATAATTTAAAAGTTGATTAAAAGTTAATAAATTGAATCTTTGCGGAACCTCACGGATCGACATTGGTTGTGGTAATTTATGGTTAATAATATTGAAGAATTTATTTTGTAATGACTAAATTCTACTTTGGTTAGCCTGTGAAGTGTATCCCCAGACCGATAAACAATAAAAAAGATGAGAAAAAATAAAAGAATAATATAGATTGATCAAAAATTTTATAGGTATATAAATACTAATGTTGCGCAATATTCCCAAAAATCTACCAATTTTTAAGCACAATAGGTTAATGTGTGTATCCCATTTTAAATTAGCTTGAATGGTAACTCCAAGGAATTTCGTCTCCTGCGATAACGGAACTATATCGTTATCTATTTTTATGGTATTACACAAGTAGTTGTTTTTGCTATGTTTATTTGAAAACAGGATATATATATATTTTTTTTTTATTAAGTGAAAGATAGTTATCTCTAACATATTTTATATATATATATCAATATCATTATTTACAAGTGAAAACAGCACATCAAGATTCCTTTCCCTATAAAAGATGCTTGTGTCGTCGGCAAAGCATAGAACTCTAGATCGAGTTGGCAGAAAAAAAAGATCATTAATATAAAAAATAAAAAGCAAAGGTCCCAATGTCGACCCCTGAGGAACCCCACATAGAGGTGATCTGGCGATAGATTGATTTTCGTTTATTTGCACATATTGAGATCTTCCAAAAGGTAATTTCTGAAAAGAAGATTTTGCTTTCCGCGTATACCTGCCAATTGTAATTTATATAAAAGTCTATCATAGTTAATGGTATCAAATGCCCGTGACAAATCAAAAAAAATTCCAATTGATGAGTCACCACCGTCCAAAGCCGAATATATGAAGTCTGTTGCCGTTAACAATACTTGTTCAGTAGATTTATTTTTAGTAAAACCGAATTGATTTTCCTGTATGATGTGGTTATGTTCAAAGTATTTTAATAATCTATTATAAATGAGTTTTTCAAGTATTTTTGTAAACACCGATAATATTGATATCGGTCTATAATTAGCAACGTCAGTATATGAACCCTTTTTATGAATCGGAACAACCCTTGCCGTCTTAAATTCCGGCGGAATCTCACCAGTGGAAAAGATTAGATTAAAGATGTGGGTTAAAGGCCCTGAAATCTCATGAGCACAATATTTAATGGGAACTGGATGAAAGTTATCTGGGCCTGGTCCTTTATTAGCACTAAGATTATTAATTAGTCGAATTGTCTCAAGTTCAGTGACCCCATCCAAGAAAAAGGAATTAGCGATATTATAATCATGGCATCTTTGGAATACATTATTAAATTTACTAGATAAAGAATAAGGGAATTCTATGAAATATTCATTGAATGTATTAGAAATCTGTGATATGTTAGTAATCGTTTTATGAGGAGTTATTAGTTTATCAATTTCTCTTGTTCTGGATTTTGATCTTCCCATAAGTTCATTTATTTCTGACCATGTTTTCCTATTATTCATATTACATAGTGCCGAAAAATATGCCTGTTTCGCACGTTTTATTTTAGTATTCAATTTATTCCGAAATGACTTAAAAACAGCAAATTTTGTTGGTGATTTATCTTTTAAAAATTTGAAGTAAAGTTTATTTTTCTTCCTTATTTCTCTAAAAATTTCTGTTGTAATCCATGGTTTACGTATACGTTTGGTTTTGCTTATTGTTTTTAATGGAAAGCAAACTTCATAATTATTTTTGAAGGTATCAACGAAATATCCATAAGCATGTAGTGGATTATCCAAGAGATATAAATTATTCCAATTTACTCTTTGTAACTTTGCTTTAAATGTCTGTAAATTCATCTTAGAAAAATCTCTAATAAAAGATGGATTATCATGTCTTCTAGATATTCCTTGTGAAATACCAAAAATTGAAAATATGGGAAGATGATCGCTAATCTGATAAAGAAGTATGCCACATTGTGGATTTAAAATGTTTGTAATACAGTGATCAATAACTGTACAATAATGTGATGTAATTCTAGTTGGGTTATGAATATAGTTATTAAATCCAAATGAGAAGATCTGATCCAATAGTCTCTGTGCTTGTGCATGGTTTACAAATTTTTCATCGGAAGTATATAAATCAATATTTAAATCTCCCATGATGATTAACCTCTTTCTCGAGGAAGTAATAAAGGCAAGTAGGTCCTGAAGACGACATAAAAAATCTCCCAATTCACCAGAAGGTGGTCGATATATGGTAGTGATAAAAATACCATAAATCTGCAATGTCAGCATCTCAACCCCCGGGAAGATTCCCGTCCATTGAGGTATCAAATTAAACTCATGTTTTCTTTTAACATACATTACAACACCACCTCCTCTACCCAATTCACGTGCAATCGAGACCGATTCATAATCAAAAAGAGATGGAGCCTGATTTGGGCAGAGCCAGGTCTCAGTTATACATAATATGTCAGGGGATGGATTTATACCAAGGATGAAGTCTTCAATTAATTCCACTTTGTTAGTAATACTGCATGCATTAATATGAACGATTAATAATGTGTTATTAACTTGACCGTGAGTAGGAATCTGTGAGGGATGGTAATATTGGTTATTAATATCAAGTGTTAATTCATTATCCGGCTCTGTGAATGAATCCCCGAGGGCCGCAAAGCCACAATCGGTTATATTTCCGCGATTCAGGAATGACGTTTATAAAATATAGTAAGAGAATATTAAAATAAATTAAAATAAATAAATATATAAAAATAAAAATAAAAGAATACTAAAATAAATAAATATATAAAAATAAAAATAAAAGAATACTAAAATAAATAAATATATAAAAATAAAAGAATACTAAAATAAATAAATATATAAAAATAAAAGAATACTAAAATAAATAAATATATAAAAATAAAAGAATACTAAAATAAATAAATAAATAAATAATGTAAAAATACAATAATTCAATATAAATATACTTTGATATAAAGATATATATCAATTCGTATATGGTCAAAAGCCATCTGGGCGCACCATATCACAATAATAGTCGTTTAGTTAATTAGCGAATACGACATAAAAAAATCATTTCGAATAGTAATAGCCTGTTATTAAATACCAATATTTTAATATTAAAATTTACATTTACAACATCCAACTGAGCCAACACGGTGCATCGGAATACCCATTGGATAAGGCAAAACCTGAATTTATAATTGATTCATGTGTAAGACCATCAAATTATATATCTGGATAATAGGCTAAATTATTATGCAAACAAATTTAAATATTTAAGGCGTAAGGACAGTAATGGTCATTATGCATCCTACAATAGGGAACTGCTCGCAAAATTTACAATATAACTATATAATTTTATACAAACTGAACATTCACTTGAAGGATAAAAAAATAAGAATTGTAGTTAGTATATCTTTGTAGTATCATGTGAAAAAAAAACCAGAAGCATCTGATATGATATATAAACACTGTATTGATAGACAAAGTTATTAACAGCAAATGCAATATGAGAAAATTGATTGAAATCTATAGATTCATTTGTTAAGTTTAGACGTAAAAATTAAAAAACAAAAAAAAAAAACTATAAGTTACGTAATACGTTTTGTGATTAGTAGGCTAGTTGGACGACAGGAGCATGTTTAAAACAGATGAAATCATGATCATTTATGGCGCAAGGACAAAAGGAAGAAGGTTAGAGCAGATTAGAAATTTAGATCTAAACTGAGTCCTCGTGTTATTCGTCTATATAAGTTTTACAGAATATTTAATTAGATAAACAATTTTCATGTAATATACAAGCTGAACGCTGTTCACTTGAAGGATAAAATAATACTTGTATTCAGTGTGGTGTCTTACGAAATATATAGAAGCATCTGATATGAAATATAGACATTGCATTGATAAATATAAAGTAAGTTAACATCGAATATAATATGAAAAAATTGACTGAAAACACTAGATTCATTCGATTGACCAGTTTAGGCGTAGAAATGATAAATTAAAAGTTATGAAACATGCTTATAATGAGTAGGTTAGTTTGACAAGAACACGTTTACAGCTCAGATGCAATCATGATCCATTATGGCGCAAGGACAAAAGAAAAAAGGGTCAGAACAGCCTAGAAAAATTATAAGTTATTTAATGCGATTTTTGATAAGTAGGCTATTATGACATGAAGAACATACTCAAAACACGCCTGGATCATGATCATATAAAAGGTTAGCCTGTTAATTTTCATTTACCTTTTTATGTCGCAAGAGCAGTATCGGTGAAGCAACAGCAACAAGAGAAATAGTAGACTACGTACATCCAATTTAGTAATCCTAAGTTCTTTCTCTGTAGCTGCGTTTGTCCATCAGCGACCTGAGCACAACCACATCATCACGCTCAGTAAAAAGTTTGTCTTTATGGTGCAAGGACAGTATTGGAATTGCAACAGCGACAAAAGAAATAGTAAATCATGCATATCCAAATGAATAATGTTAATCTCTTTCTCTGTAATTGCGGATGTCAGTCAGTGACTTGAGAATTACCCTCTCACCACGCTCAGTTAGCAAGAAAATTTTTCCCTGCTGTGTCCAGCATTGTACGCCTTTAGCACGAATTTCGTTGTAGGCCTGTTTTCTAATGTGGGTAAGGCTTTCGGCTATGACCAGGCCAGTACCTTTCAGAAGTCTTTTGTTCTTGAAGACATAGTCTCTTTGAGCCATTCTTATAAATTTTATGATCATAGGTCTCGGCGATTGTCCGTGAGTGGTATTGCGCCTTACGCTTCCTAGACGATGCGCGTTTGCCAAATCCGTTGATAACAGGGTAGTTTTTATCTTTTCATTTAAAGTATCCACTGCAACGGTAATTGGGTTTTCGTTCTCAGTTTCCGGTAAACCATATATTATGAGACAGGGCTGACGAATGTACTGCTGGTGTTCTTCTAGGGCGCATTCAAGATCAGCAGTAGTTCTTTCTAGATGTTGAATCTTGCTCTCCAAGACGACAAATCGCGATACCCATTCATTATTTATTTCAGTGATTTTAATATCAAGATCTTTCCGTATTTCATTTTTAACAGAGGCCAATTTGGCAGCGCGATCGGAATCTCCGTCAGTCCCAGAACACAAATTCAAATCTATTTTTTCATTAATGGAGCCTTTCAACTTCTCTAAGTCCTGGGACCACAGTTTACGAAATTTCGATAGCTCATCAGAGACATTACGCACCTGTTGGTCTAGCTCCCTGTTCGATAGGTGACCAGGTGAAGAACTGGTGGACGTTTGATGTTTTTTCCTGGTATTCATATTCACAGCAACAGCAAGGCGAAGAAGTCAGTGTCTCGCACTCCCACGATTATTCGTTATAGCACAGGTTTAAATATAAATCAAGTAAAATCAAAAGAAAAACATTATTCATTAAAAACGAATCACGGCGCGCCCATAGTACCTTTTAGAGTAGGAAACTCAGAGAGCGCAAATTCATGCGACCGATGGGTTTGGCCACCTGCCGGTCTTAATTAAATGGCGGATCAATGCAATACAGATCTTTTACGTTTCTGTGACTTTTGTACTGCTCAAGTTATATATCACTAAATATTATGTATATCGGTTAGAACAAATTATTATTGCATAAATCAGAACACAATTTTATGGAGCTTGCATCAAAACAAACCCCCTTGAACTAATATTTCATTTCTTATTTATTTTAGGAATCTCTAGCATTGCAGCGATCTTTAACCCCATTCGGACCACCAGGTCCTGGGTTCTGTTCCCTATGTACGCACAAGCCATTTTCTTTTTCAAATTTCATCTATTTTCCAAGGCCTAAATTGCATTAAATAAATAGTGTTTTTCTGAATGCGATGAATATTTTTCATATTTTAAAATGATATTTCATTTTTAAATCCAGTTTTTTTACCTAAAATTTAAGACTTGATTACTTATTCTTTCCTATTAATTTAGAGAAAAAACTATCTCATCAGTCAACGTTAAAACATGAAGCAATTTTATCAAACTTTGTGAATATTTAACTCGAATTTTAAACAGAAGGACAACTATCCTTAAATCTTTTAAAAAAAAAAGGCTTTTCTTAATAACGTTTCAAATACATTTTTCGTCCTAAAAAATTCGACGTCGGACATCCGTCTTTTATGTCAAATACATTAATTAAAGCACACACTTCTACAGCCTATACACTCAATATAATCTTCCTTAAGCCCATAGTTCATTTCTTATTCATCGTTTTAAGAAATCTCTAGCATTGCACCGATCTTTAATCCCATTTAAACCACCGGGTCCAGAGTTCTATTCTCCGGGTAAGCACAATCCACTTTTTTTTAAATTTCATATGTATTACAAGCTGTAAAGTGCATTAAGTAGATTGTATTGCTCTGACAACAATACAGTTTTTTCACATTTTTAAAAACGATAGTTCATATTTAAATCCATTTTGAAGAGTACCTGAATTTCACGACATGAAGTATTTACGACGGAACCTTCCAACCTGCCCGACGGGGATTGGAACCACATTAGGCGCTTCCTAAAGGTCTTAAAAAGTTATTAGACCCATATCCAAGCTTTTTCAGAATGGCTATATATTTTGGAGATATGGCCCCCTAAGTCCGAAAACAGCCATATTACAGACCTTGATATCTCATGATTCCGTGGATGGATTTTAATTATCTGCGACTTTTAAGAAATGCTATCTAAAATCATTTGATACGTGTTTCAGCAATTTTCCAGTAAAACTCAAAATTTTAAAATATTGACCTTCAAATCTCTCGGCAAAATGACAAATAATCAACCCCTGTTTGGTGGTTTTCCAGCAAAACCCCTCGTTGAAAATTTAAACTTCAACGCAGTTAGTTCGAAATCGAGATAGGTTCGCTTGCTAGATATGTATGAACGTATAGAGCAGCTTTGCTGCCTATAAATAAAAAATGAATTTGAAAGCTTAAAATAGCTATGAAGTAATGTAAAATTCGTTTCAATTTAGCGACATATAAATGGGTAAATACTCATCCAATAAACTTACTTCGAATTACGAAAAAAATAATAATTATATATTGCATTTCAGCACACGGCCCGAAAATTTAAATCCATTCGTCATACGCACATTAATTACATCATTTGCAGTAACATCAACAGAAAATGTGCAGTACATGCGATCTAATGTTACTATTTACATTTGGTTCATTTTTTGAACAGCAGAGTGATTGCTTAAGTTTATAAATGGTACACCACCAAACACAAATGAACTTTAAATGAAGAACTTATGAGCATACATATATACACGCTAAGCTTTCTTGTATCTATACCTTTCACAAAATAGTGCTACAGTCGCAATGGCGAAACCAAAAATCAGGAGTCCGAAAACGGCTCTTAAATCTGAAACAGCGATTGGTTTCACATTCTCTTCTGGTTCATTATTAAGCTTTCCCTTTAATTCGAGTCTAAAAATCATATTTTGCATCAGTTTTTGATAAAGCCCTGATTGATAAATACGCAAAATCATTTTATCAAAAGTTTTAACGCAGCAAAAATTTTTCCGAAATAATATTGCTGATGGGGCTATTTTGAGACTGTCCTGCGAAATAAAAATATCGTCCTGTCGTCCAGCTTCAGAAACAAGCATTGTCAGGTATGATTTCACCTCCATTAACGCATAACCCGCCATCGTCTTCCCGATTGCATCAGTTTCAGATGACACAATACTTTCCGGATGTGCACGAAGGTGTACACCCAACGCATTTAAAATTCCTTTCTCAGCTTGTTGCAACTCCTGTTCCAAGTAGCTACCTTTAAATGTACTAACTCTGGCCCGGCTAGATCGACAAACCTCAGAAAGTTCTTCAAATGTCTTAATTTGATGTTCCATGATGGGCGCCATAAGGAACGACAACAAGAGGCCAGTGAAACAAAACATTAATACTCGTATAGGAAATGCACTCAAAATAAAGAATACTTTTGCGATACCACTGCCCAGAAAAGTACCGAAACCACGGATACCGATCAAAATTTCCATCATCGAAAACATACGGCTCCAACCTCCTTCTCGGCTTTGTTGACAATGTCCAAAAGAAGATTGAAGAAATGAAAATACTCCAGAGCAAAGAAATAAGGAAACGATAAATAGACTCCAAACCGTAGGTTGGAAAGGACGGACAAAAAAAAAGTTTGGGATGCAGTTCCGGATTTTTTTATCATAAATGATTCATAATCCACGTCATTGGGAAATGCATTGTCAGTGACTTGTGATCTTGCATGTGTCAAAACTATACTGTTGATGGCCATATCGGCTTCGTTTCTCTCAAGCATACCAACCATGCCTGTCCATTTGCCATCTTCTGTTAAAGTACCCCATTGTCCATCTTTAGGAATTACTAAATCGTATGTAAAATTCAAGGCCGACGATAAAATTTTCAGTAGTTCAAAATTTATTCCACCGATACCTTCATACCCGCCATCGTCTTTTGCTCGGATTTCAAAATACTTTGTATAATTGACCGTTGCTACCCTAAGATGCATTTTGTTGCTCATGTGGGAGACCACCTTCTAGTGCTTGCGTAACGGAACGACTACCAAGCTTGAATCTTTTTGGCTCCATGGATGTAACATTATACACTATTTAAAAGCATAATGAAGAGTCGTGTTTGTTAACGTAGCGTGAGATCGTGCAAGAAAATATTGAACCGCTAACATCAGCAGAATATGAGGTTTGTGTTATTAGAAATTGTTTATCTTGAAACATTGTTCTTCAGAAAATCGAAGTATGGTACTCGGCTCACGGAAGATTGCTATTATATTTTATTGATTTCTTCAACGGAAGTTTTTAAAATAAAATTGTTCGCCCGTAATTGGAAAAGCGCTGAGAAATACTAACGTATATGCGTGCATATGCTAATTTCTATTATAACTCGTTTACTAGTCACGAAGCAAAGATTAGAAAACTTGATTCCGATCTATAATATCAAATATTTTGTGTGCTTCATTTTTCACTAAGAATGCGCAACGACGGTTGAAGTTTTTACCATTGTATCGATCGACGTTCCTTCGATGTGTTCTATATAATTTCGATTTTCCATAATAATAGTTCAAGGTACAGTGGAACTTCTCAATAGTGGACACTGACGGGGAACGGAAAAGTGTTCGTTTTTAAGAAGTGTCCATTATTGGGGAAAAAAACAAACATACTTAAAAATTTCCCTTTGAAATTTAACATTTATTAAGCTTCATTTAATTGACCATAGTAAATACAGTGAAACTTCTCAATAACGGACACTGACGTGGAACGGCGAAGTTTCCGTTATTGGGAAAAAACAAAAATTCGTAAAAAATTTCAGTTGAAATTTAACGTTTATGAAACTTGATTTAATTTAATTAACTATAGTAGATATATATACTAGCAGTACATGTTACGTTTATAAATAACACTCACCTTTTGCAGCAACCTCTCTGTTTAATTATCCATTTCATTTAATTGTACAGCATTACAAATTTATTTTGGAAAAAAGTCGGAAATTTTGGTTTGCTTTTTATACATCTTTACAATTTTACCTTCTACATGAATTACTAATTCAGATGCGTTTTTTAGACTATCTGGATCATTCTTTTGTAAAAAATAATTTTTTAATTTACTAATGCATTAAATGGCTTCTTTGTTAGACACTATTTGCATAATATTTTCTTCGCTTTCAGCAATTTCTAGCTCCTTATCCAGTTCTGTATTGTAGTTCCTGACGCCATCAATTAGGTCATCAACATTAGTGGATTGATTTTCAGTTGCTAATTGCTCATCTATTAACCTGTAATCTTCATAAGATTCAAGGAAGATTTTCATGCTGTCATCATCTACAGTTTCTGTAGTGGCTTCGTTTCTGATGAAAATTCCTATTTTTTACAAAACAAGTGCTCACAGTTACAGCTGTGGTTTTTTTTTACTGAAGACGAAATCCACAAGATTGTCTCTAAGATACTTACACTGCTTGAAAGAGAGCTTGGTGATTTAGTGTCTTACATTTTTGCTAAAAGGTGTCTTACAATGCACTGACGGTAGCAAGTTTCGGAGCATTTAATTATGCCTTGGTCTAAGGGTTGGCAAACAGAAGTCGTGTTTGGAGGAAGAAAAATTAATTTGCATTTTCCAAAGCAATGTCAGGATGAGAAGAAGCATTATCTAAAATTAAAATCACTTCTCTTTTTTCTCGCTGCATTTTTCTATCAAAGCCTAAACCACTCAACCATTAAATGTGTGTTCATCCACGATTTTTTATTTGTCCGATATTGTATGTCTTGCATTAACCCCTTTAAAACATCCTGGTTTCATAGCTTTACCTATGATCAGAGTTCTTTCAAATTCTTCGATCATATTCACACGTAACAGTTAGCTTTCCTTTGGAAATATTTCCTCAACTGCATTTTTCGCCTTTGAGACTCCTACTTTTTTCCGGAAGAGCTCGAAAGAAGAGGCCAGATTCATCACAGTTGAAAATGTTCTTATCATCATAACCTTTGCAACGATCCTTAACTTTCATTTTCCAGTCAAAAACAATTTCGTTTTCAACAGACGAGTTTTCACCACATACATTTTTATAAGAAATAATGTGTCGGGCTCGAAATTTATCCTGCCAGTCACCCACCTGAAACCTTGAAAAAAAAAGTCCCATTTTTTGCGCAATTTCTAATGTTTTCTCTAGAATTAAAGTTCCAAACAAAGAAATGCTCTTCAACCTAGGACGGCTTAACCTTTCAAATGTTACGGTATCCACAGCTAATCCTTCTGTTTTAGCGAAAGCTCTTTTGGTCTCTTGGTTACCGCTTCCGGCCCAACATTTTAAAAGTTCATCCTTCCGTTTTAAGATTTCACATACTTAAGTTTTTCCAATGCTCAACCTTTCCGTTAAATCCGCGCACTTAATTTTTCAGCTTCCCTTAAATTTACAACATCGACTTTTTCTCTTAAGGATAAGCGTTTACCTTAGAAATAAAATACAGGGTACCAGGGAGGAAATTACATAAAAAGGTTAAACACTGGTAAAATAGCAATGAAAAAGATCACTCAAGCTTTCGGACGCATCAGCAGCAGTCCTTCATAAGTTGTAATGGCGATGTTACTTGAAATGTCTGGAAAAACCCTTCATCAGATTAGTCCCGGCGGATGAGAAAAACCTAGTGGGAACCAATGGGAGGCCTCCAATAGAAATCACGGAAAAACCCAATGGGAACCAATGAGAAACCTGTGCTTCGGGGCACCTAATGTTGTGGAAATCCCATATATTTCAGAGTAAAAGTTGTTTGTAAGTTTCTGGAAGTGGTTGTGATGTATTAATGGCTTTCCCATGTAGTTTCTAAGTTTCCCAAGATTCTAAGAAGAGTCTCCTTAGAATCTTGGGAAACTTACAAACTACGTGGGAAAGCCATTAATTTTATGTTATTTTTTAATTATGTAATTTTTCTATAAAAGTTTAACTAAGCCTGTATTCTGCAGTTACCTTTCTGAAAACCAACATTTTCTGGCATGATTTTCTGAAAGAAAAGTCTGAGCGTGGCAAATTCGAAAGACGTGATCCTTCATCATCATGATGATTCCACCGTGCAGGTATTTGTGAATTATTCGGTCAAATCGCTTGTATACTGCATATCTATTAAAATAGCGGCGTGATTTAAAGTGTTAGGTGGAAATTGAAAATTCCAGAAATTATGTACAAAGGGAACTGCAATACATGAAGTGGCATGGAAAATTATTTGGGGGAATTGGCTAAAAAGACTGACATAAAAGGCTTGAAAATTGACAAACCCAGAGCCCTTCAGAATTAGAAAATCCAGTAGTATTAACTATGAGTTTATTTCTGAAATAACTTACATTTCATATGCTAATTTATTATGTATAACATTGGGTCAATTTGCCTCATTAATTTTGTAGTCATATTTTTTAGATAAACAGTTTCCACTCATTTTTGCTATGGAAGCGTTGAATATTTTCTGGTTATAACATTAATGTTTAGAGCCCGATATTTTTCAACTACCATTTTTTTAATAAGAAAAACATTAATAAACAGCTTTATCGTTTTAAAACATTAGTTGTTTGGTTATGAATAATTTTTTTGAACTTTGATGTAATATTAAATGAACATCGATGTTTAGCGACAGATTTTATTCAAACATCCATAGTACTTCGTCGATGTTAAGCAATGATATTTTACTATCAATGCTCGTCTCTGCTGTCAATCAGTAAATCATATTTTCTAATATTGAAACGATTCCGTAACAAAATGGTTGTCTGAACATACATGTGGAATTAGCGATGGGTTTGTGTTTGGATATACCTGCATGGCAATTACATCCGTAAATATTTTTCATTCGTACCCCTCCTGCGATATATTATTATTATTATTATTATTATTTTCAGTTTGTATGGTGAAGATTTATTATTATAGGCGAACGTTTTTATTATTGTGTGGTGAACGATTGATGCAAAAATGTAATCCAAATTAAATATTAACTCTTTTATTCTGAGAAATCAGAGGGCCTGGTGCTAACTCATCTATTAACATGGTGGGTATGTTGTACCTCAATAAGAACTTTGATATACTATTTTGAGCAAATATTTTGCTTATTGCATTAATAGATACACATGTGAATATTGTTTTTATAATTTGTGTCTTTAACTGGAAACATCTACAGAAAGTATTCTGAAGGATCTTTCACAGAATTTCCAAAAAAGGGGTTTCGATAGAAATTTCTTCCCTCTGATGAGGAATTTGATTTTACAATCAATATTGTTCAAATGGGGTGTTTAATCCTCCAATCCCTTTGTTTACAGCCTTGTTATTATCATATAGTACTTGAATAAGAGCTGCCTGTAGAATAAAGCTATTAACCCTTACGCTGCTGGAAGGTTAGCGCGTATAGGCCTATGCAGAAAGTTCGTAATATGCTCGATGGGAGTAGGGATTTACAGAGTTACAATGCACATATTCCTATGTTAAATACACAAGACTTCGTTACAATGGAGGTTATAACCCAAACAACACCCATCGAATACGCAAACGCTAGCTTGCAATGGACGGCGCGCATAGTAGAGAACTTAATTTTCATCACTCGTCCATAAACAATCAGGTCAAAAGGCGATTCCTTAAAATGAACGGTATGTAAAGATCTCGATTTTTATGAACGGTCGTTCTTGGTCATTAATTCTGGTTTGGTTTTGTAAGCCTTTGAAACCAATCGGTAGTAATCTATGAATACAGTGAATGAATAGTTAGTTGAGGAATAGGATGAAATGCAGAAATTCGGTACTATATTTTTAATTTTTACGATATAATAAAAGCATAAACTTCATGAATTAACATAAACAAAATTCACAATAAAACACCATATGTGGACATTATTATTATTATTATAGAAAAATTAGTTCAAGAGGAATAATATAAAAGATGTTCTGGTCTTAAAAGAATCGTTCACAAAAATATCTACTATATCGATCCTAATAGAAAAGTCCTAACATTTTTGACCAAACGTGAACCTTAGCTAAAAGATTAAGTTAGAAGTTGTCGAACCACTCACTCTCTTCTCGTGTTTAGTGGAAAACAATGAAAGCATCCACTTCATAGACTTTTCTATGGCGCTAGTAGTAATTTACTAGATGTACTCGTTTCAAGTTTTAACGAATTATAGATCTTTTTTTAATGCGTTTTGGAAGGTCAGCAATTAACCATGTTTAATAAAACCTATTATGCTGTAAAATGGCTATATTTTCGCCCTGTTCCCACATAAAGACTTCATATTCATCTCCTCCTTCCGATGCTACAGGCTTCGAAGAAGCTGGGCCTCTTGACGATCGTCGCCCACTATGCCCTCACCAAAGCTTTGCCATTCCCGTACTCCCATTCTTCTTACGTCTTCCTAAATACCATATGCTACTAGGGCGTCCCACTTTTCTTTTTCCTCCTGGATTGGTTTTCATGATATTTTCAGCGCCATCCTAGCGTTTCCCATTCTTTCTACATGTTCGTAACCATCTGAGTCTACTTTTCCTTATCTATGTCACAAGCTCTTAATGTAAACAAAAGTTCTTCGAATTATTTTAACATTTTGATTAGAGGAATTGACTCAATATGTATAACATCAGTAGCAGTTCCAGTGCTCAACAACTTTTCTACAAAACTCACTATCGCTCAATGAGAGTTTAATCCTTTTCTTCTAATATTATTTTACATTTTTTCATTAAAATAAAATTCGTCGGAATTAAATAGCGCTACAAATTTGTCTTGAATTTCATTTGTTTTCCTTCAGAAAAATAAACTTTTAATAATTGAATTTAATTCCATGGAAGGCACTTAGAAATGCAAATCCCGTATATTTATTCTTTAATTGTTATAAAAATTTATATGTTTAACATTTTCATAGAAATTTAAATTAAATAATATAAATTTTTATGGAAATAATAATTGTTAAAATTAGTGCCATTTTTAGTAACGTCCAATGCCTGAAGATGGCACTACCACCAAGTGTTTTATGGATTTATGGAGAAAATCTGATTTATAGAAGTGTCGACAAATAGAAGCAATATAAATGGATAGAACCAGAGCGTACCAGAGAGCGGAATGAAGGGATGCTTCCCTGTGACGCGAACCATGGCCGGATTCATCCATTTTCGCACTCTGGCCCGTCTTTTATTGGCGCCCCCTCCAGGCACGATTATTGTAGGCGGTAAAAGTTTGTTTGGCTTTTTTATGGCGCAAGAGCATCTGGGCTATACTGCGCCAAACATGGTAGAATTAGGCGGTAAAAGGAAGAAAAGAGAGGTGTGTGTGTGAATATGG
>QLNU02011930.1:0-14770 GCA_006491805.2 Dysdera silvatica | reverse complement strand
ATAGCGACACACTGCACTAATCAATAGGAATAAATAAAATACAATTTTTATGGTGCAACTCTTTGAAATCTCTGACACGATAACATTGCTGATAGCTATTTCGATAGCGTTAAACAGCTATCGTCGTCAGAGCGAATGGTGGCTTCTGTTTATGTCCGTGCTGTTGGTCGGTGTTGCCATCACGTCGGTTGGAAACTTGATTGGGCGGAGGAGTAAAGCGTATTTGTGGAGACGTCTTCAGCCGTGAGACCCAAAAGGTTTTTCCAAGTGGATGATATAGAGTTACTAGGGAGTTGATCATTAACTGCAATATTGATGTTTGCTAGGATGTGAAATGCCTCAAAGAAACTGAGATCAAGCGTTGAGTTGACTTTTTTTAATAATATGTGTATTGGAGAATAGAAACTGATGTCCGAATTCCCACGAGTGTTTTGCCAGAGCCACTTATTACGCCCAATTTACTTTCGAAGAAGAAAAGGACTGTACACTGCCTTTCCTCGACGTTTTAGTCCATAGAACACCTACTGGCTTCCAAACCAGTGTCTACCGAAACCCCAATTCAGTTAGTCTTCTTCCTCACGCTCTATCGGCTCATCCACAAAGCCAGAAAATGAGCTCGTTTTATTGGTTGGTGTCTCGTGCCATCAAATTCTCTTCTACAAGTGACGCATTGACTAAGGAAATCAGCTACATTCGAAAAATTGCCTCATACCGCGGCTACAATCCAACAATTATTGATCATATTTTTAAGAAACTCACTAAACCTAAACCGGCCTCTTCTCTCTCCAGTGATTCTTCAGCTCCTACGAACATTGTCTGAATTCCTTATGTTCCGAAAATTTCTACTAGGATCGCTGCTGTCCTGCACAAATTCAACTTTCGCGTTACCTTCACTCCGATCAACAAAATAGGCTTTTCTCATCTTAAGGATAACATCCCGGATTCTGACAGCTGGGGCATATATTCCATTCCGTGCCAGTGTGGCCAAATTTATATCGGTCAAACACGGAGAGCACTGCGCCTCAGACTAAATGAACACGAAGCTTATGTCAGAAAGCAAGAATTCCATAAATCGGCTCTGGCAAAACACTCATGGGAATTTGGACATCAGTTTCTATTCTCCAATGCACATATTATTAAAAAAGTCAACTCAACACTTGATCTCAGTTTCTTTGAGGCATTTCACATTCTAGCAAACATCAATGTTGCAGTTAATGATCAACTCCTTAGTAACTCTATATCATCCACTTGGAAAAACCTTTTGGGTCTCACGGCTGAAGAAGTCTCCACAAATACGCTTTACTCCTCCGCCCAATCAAGTTTCCAACCGACGTGATGGCAACACCGGCCAACAGCACGGACATAAATAGAAGCCGCCATTCGCTCTGACGACGATAGCTGTTTAACGCTATCGAAATAGCTATCAGCAATGCTATCGTGTTAATGATTTTAAAGAACTGCACCATAAAAATTGTTTTGCATTTATTTCTTGATGTTTAAACTGTAGTTCATGATTGAAATCACGAATATTTTCCAATTACGTAATCGAGAGCTGTGATTATAAGAAAAATATCGATCACATGAAAAGAAATAACATACTGAATTTTATAAATCAGTTCAGGTTGTTGATTAGTGGGATATGGGGTGATTTTTCTGAATTTATACTGAATTTCATCCCTGCTATAATGGATGTTTTACCCCTCCAAGTTAATGTAAATTTACACACTGCCGTTAAAAACAGATATATACCTTTACAAATATAGTTCAGTTTATATTAATGGGCCATTATATATTTCTAAAAGGAAGACAGCTTGACTGAAAAATGGGAAGAAAAAAATATTTTTCAAGACTAAAACTACGATGTTATATTTCTTTGACCGCGTCATGCAAAATATTCAAGGATGTAACGCGTTTTCTTAGCATTAAAAATTCCGTTGTTAGAAGCAATCAAGAGGCAATATAGTCATAAAACAGTTCTATTTATTCTTTGTTTTTTTATTTTTGAATTTCTCTCATAAATAGAATTACATAATAAATAAAATTGTGAGGTAGATAAATTTATTTTATTTGTTATGATTTTTTAATGCAAGAATGATGAGGAGAATGGAATTATCACTTGAATATTTACCAACTGCCATGCAATGAGACTATAGCTGAAAACTATTATTTCGACATTGATATAAAGTTTTAAAAAACACAACGTTTCGGGAGCCAACTGTTCCTTTCATCGAGTGAGAGACAGGGAAAGTCTTAAATTTATATAGGCCTATACATATTGTTGATGGAAAAATATCCCCGCCTTTTCGAGAAACCACGTTTGGAGAAATCTCCGTCGGGAAGTTTCTAAAAATCTTATCTTGGAAAACACCCGAGGAAATATCCTATTGGACGATACCAGAGGACCATTTATACCTTCAAGATTGACAAAATTCGTGTAAAGTTCTGATAGAACAAATCTCTACCAGAACATTACAAGATTTTTGTCAAACCTGGGGTGAGAAATGTTCAGCCGGTAAGGGGATTTTCCCAGATGAGGTTAGAAGGACCCCTGGGTTAGAAGGAAAGAAAGTGGTGGCAACACATGATTATATCTTAAAATATTTATTATATCACCTGCAGGTTCTTACAATTCTTCAATATAATTTGCAGCCATGTTTTTGACCCGTTGCCACACCTGTGGAAATCCTGGACACCAATGTCAGTACCGTTTCTATTCATGTGTTCCTGGAGGAGTGCTCCACTGTTTGAAGAATGATGTTTCTGATAAGAAAACACTGTCGCTTCAATGGTTCCAGGTTCCTTTAACCTGGGAAGAGATCGATATCACAGAGGCTCATATATGTCAGGGGAATATGGAGGATGCTCGAGAATCTCCCACCCCCAACTTTGAAGTAAGTCTCGTACTGCAGCAGCAGTGTGTCAGCGAGGCGTTGTCATACGAGAGAATGCGTAGATGCGTTCGGAAATGTTGCAATTTACATCACACGACAAGCACATTACCTTCAATATTTCAGAGCTTCATTGTCATAAGCTTTTCGAAGACCCGCAAGACATTCCTTTACTTTTCTGCTAGGCGCCACCTCAATCTTGACCTTTACACGCTGCTCACGCTTCGAAAACGTCGCTTAGAATGGTCCAATTTCACACCATCGAATTGCAGCTTTCTGTAATTCCGTCCGCATGTATAGTTCGTTCACGGAAAATTGTCCGATGGTACCATTAGAAAATAAAGGGATGTGACATCACAAATGGCCTAGCCGATTCCAGAAGAGGGGAGGGCGTCATTTCAGAACTGGTTTTTAGTAAACGTCCGTCTGCGCCAAAAACCAGTTCAGGAGGGGAGAAGTTGACGTCCTCCCCTCTGCTGTAATCGGCTAGGCCGTTTGTAAGGTCAACTCCCGTTATTTTCTAAAGGTACCATCGGACTTCTTTTGGTGAATATACTATACAGCACTGTGAACCAAAAGCGAGTTAGACAGCTAGATCTTTCCTCTAACCGTGCTGGGAACCACAACGCCTTCCGCTATTTCCACTTATTGTAGCGCCAATGTTGCCACTGTTTTTTTTTCACTCCTCGTGCAAAAAGAACTTGAACCTCATCTCTCTCTTCTTAATATTCCTTCACTCGATAAAGGCAGCAGTTTGCTCCCAAACTTTGTGTTTTTTAAAACTTTACACTAATGCCAGAACTAATGATCTTCACTGAATCTCTTAATAAAATTTTATGTTGTCTTATTAGAAACAGAAAATGCTAACTCTCATACAGTTGAACCATTCTAAGATGCAAAAAAATATAGCTATTGTCTTATATGCACTTTAAACCAAAATGAGTGAACGGTGATTGTTATTCGGATAAGGATTATTTAAACCACATGAACTCTTTCTAATTGAGGGAGAGGAAGGGAGAGAACAATACTTTAATAATTTTTTATTTAAAATTTTTAATTCAGTGACAACATAGGAAAGCTTTGTTTATGAAAACTGTTAAAAATTATATAACTTAAACCTAAAGGTAATGAAAACCTCAGAAATCTTGGTAATAATAATTAAATTATAAATTTGAACATACTAATCTTTTAATATTAAGAACAATAATTAAAAACTTCATAATCTGCCCATTAATGCGCAAAATCGGATCATAATACATCCAACAACTTTGCCTTCGGCCCCTGTTTATTGCGAAACAACCCAACAATGGGCGCAGCTATTTTAAGATTCGGGAATGATGCCTGCCGTAAATCATTTTGAATCGCTAATGACTTCCTTTATAGTGCAATTAGCGGCTTTGTTATTCGAGCTTATCCATTAAAAAAGGACTTCCTAAAAATTGGGAGGATATTATATAGTGCAATAAGCGGCGTTATTATACGAACTTATCTATTAAAAAAGGACTTCCTAAAAATTAGAAGGATACGTGTAAAATACAGCAGGCCCAGCTTCAAAGATACAAATGAATGTTCTTGATTAGGTCGTAAAAAAGCTGTGATTATGTTTAAATTTATTACCCTTCCCAGGGATATCACAATTACTAATGGTTAAAACACAAGTTTTCAGGAGCAGTGTTTTCATAAATTATAAACAACTGTAAATTTAAATTTACGGGACATGACTTTGGAAATGACTTTGACTTTACAATGGTAATTGCTGAAGGAAGACCATAAGCGAAATTAAGAAGACCTAAAAGACAATGGACTAATGACGTTATAAAACGAATCTCGATGAATTTATCATAAAGTCAAACAAAGAGCACGAAACGAACCAGGAAATTATGTGCTCAGAATTTCCGTTTGAAGGTGGTACTTAATGATAATGATGAAAGTCAAATGCGTTTACTTTAAACGAATTTCTTTAAATCTATGATATTGATAGAAGTCAGGCTAATCGCTTGTATCTATCGCTGCCTTTGCTTATCTTTGACAAAAACTCTAATATGAAGGGTATTATGTTTAGGGTGCTTCACTGGTTAAAACCGCCTACTCTGGCCACTTTGAGTTTAACTACGAATAAGATCGACTGTACATAAGTATATCGTGGTGACGAAAAGTCACCTATCCCTAGCGTATCCGTAGGATATTAACTACAATATTTATCGCAAGGTCATAATATTTGTACGTGTATATCATCATCATCATATTCAACCATTATCTATCCACTGCTGGATGAAGGTCTCTCCAAATGCTTTCCACACAAGTCTATCCTGGGCCATTCGTTTCCACGTCACCCCAACCTGTTTTCTTATTTCATCCACCCATCTAGTTTGAGGACGTTTTCTAGGTCTTCGGTGGTCTCTTGGAATCCAGTTCAGAATTTCTGTTGTCCATCGTTGATCAGTTCTTCTTGCAATATGCCCAGCCCATCGCCATTTCAGCCCTTTTACTTTAACAATGATGTCCTCTACTCTAGTTTGCTCTCTCACCCAAGTGTTTCTTTTTCGATCTCTCCTAGTTATTCCAAGCATGCACCTCTCCATGCTCCTTTGCGTTGTCTGTAACTTTCGTATTGCTCCAACTGTTAGACTCCATGTCTCTGATCCATAAGAGAGGACTGGCAATACACACTGGTTGAAGACCTTTCTTTTTAGACACAAAGGCAATTTCCCCTTCAGGATAAAACTGTTTCTTCCAAATGCACTCCAGCCAAGTTTAATACGTCTGTTGAGTTCTTTCATAATGTTGCCATCCATTGAAATCAGCTGGCCAAGGTAAATATATGAATCAGCAATTTCTAGCTCAATGTTGTCAACTTGTATTTTTGTTTCCTCTACGAAATTATTGAACATGATCTTAGTTTTTTGTAGGTTCATCTTGAGTCCAACTTCTTTACTTCTAGTTGAGAGCTCCTGTACCATGTCTTGGAGTTCTGATGGGTTCGTTGAAAAAATAACAATGTCATCAGCAAACCGCAGATGATTTAAATATTCACCATTTATTTTTATTCCCTTGTTATTCCAATTTATCAGCTGAAAAATCATCTGTAAAGCTGAAGTAAAAAGTTTTGGAGAAATGGTATCTCCCTGCCTCACACCTTTACCAATTTTGATAGTTTTGGTATCTTTATGTAACCGAAATTTTGCACTTGCATTTTTATACACACGTTTCACCATGTCAATGTACACATCCTCAATGTCTGTTGATCTTAAAGAGTTGATGACTGCTGATGTTTTAATAGAGTCAAAGGCCTTCTCATAGTCAATAAATGCAACACACAATGGAAGTTCATATTCATGTGTTCTTTCAATTAATTCTCTTAATACTTGAATATGGTCCACTGTACTGAATCCACTTCGAAATCCAGCTTGTTCTCTTGGTTGAGCTGCATCTAATTTTTTCTGCAGGCGATGTGTTAGCACTTTTGTGAAGATTTTATAAATAGCAGGTAACAAGCTAATTGGTCGGTAATTTTTCAAATCCTCTTTATCACCTTTTTTATGCAAAAGAATTACTGTTGCAGAATCCCATTGGTTTGGTATGTTACCGCTGTTAAGACATTTGGTAAAGAATTTTGCAAGTATGTCTTCTACATATTCTCCAGCTTCTTTTAGGATATCTAATGTAATACCATCATCACCAGGGGCTCTTCCTTTCCTTTACCTCCTACCGAAGGACCAGGATACCAGTAACCCAGCGAAATACCGACCCATTACGTGCCTTAACACCCTGTATAAGATACTCACGGGGTGCATCTCTGAAAAAATAAGCCGGCACAGCGAAAGCAACAACTTAATGGCGGAAGAACAAAAGGGATGCCAGAAAGGGACTCTGGGATGTAAAGAGCAGCTTACCATCGACTCAGTTATCCTGGAACAAGCAAGAAAACAAAAGCGAAAACTCAACACCGCATACATAGACTACAAGAAGGCTTTCGACTCTGTTCCGCACTCGTGGCTCCTTGAAATACTCAGCATATACAAAGTGCATCCCTCAATCATCCGATTCCTACAGAGCAGCATGAAACAATGGAGAACCAGGTTACAGCTAAACACGCCAGACAGTAAAATAGAATCGGCCGAGATCCCCATCCGGCGCGGAATCTTTCAAGGAGACGCACTAAGCCCCCAGTGGTTCTGCTTGGCGTTAAACCCCTTGTCAAGGATGCTGAACACAAGTAAATACGGATACATGCTGAAGAAAGACAAGAGAAACCTACATAAAGTCTCCCACCTCATGTACGTAGATGACATCAAGCTATACGCGCCAACAATCACCCAACTCCGACAACTCATCAGTATAACAGAGACATTCTCCAAGGACATAGGAATGGAATTCGGCCTCGATAAGTGCAAAATACAGAAGAATAGCAAAGAAGATTTACCAGGCATCGAACTCGAAGACGGGAGACTACTGAAGACCTTGGACGAGGGCGAAACCTACAAATACCTAGGGATAATGCAAAAACGGCAGCAGGAGCACAAGAAAGTCAAGGTCCAGCTCACGCAAGCATTCCAAGAAAGACTTAGAAGCATTGTGAAGACGAAACTGAGCGGGAAGAACACCACGCAAGCAATTAACGCATATGCGGTACCAGTGCTCACCTACTCCTTCGGGATCATCAAATGGTCCAACACTGAACTAGAACAACTCCAGCGGAAAATGAGAACCATCCAGAGAAGAGCCGGACAACTACACCCTGCAACGGCAATTGAACGGCAAACACTACCCCGGGAAGAAGGAGGACGCGGACAAGCGGACCTCAAAGACTTACATGACAAGCAGATCCAGAGCATGAGGCAATACTTCCAGTTGAAGAGTCCCCGATCGCCACTCATCCAAGCCATAATACAAGCAGATGCAAATTACACGCCACTAAACCTGTGTAGTACCGAAGAGCGTGTCCTGGAAACAGCCAATGAACAGAAACTAAGAACTTGGGCCGGAAAACCATTACATGGCAGGCACTACAATGACCTGCAACAACCACACGTTGACAAAAAGGCATCAAATTCTTGGCTGGCCAAAGGCACTCTCCAGCCAGAGACAGAAGGATTCATGCTAGCCATCCAAGACCAAGTGATCGCAACAAGGAACAATCAGAAATTCATCCAGAGAAAAGACATAGAAAGCGACAAATGCAGACACTGTCATGCGGCATCGGAGACAATCCAACACGTGATGGCAGGATGCAAGATCCTTGCGCAGTCAGACTACAAACATAGACACGATCAAGTAGCGAAAATAGTCCACCAGAAATTGGCAGCGAATGCTGGCTTTCTGACAGAAAAATGCCCGTACTACAAATATGAGCCAGAGACCGTGCATGAGAACGAAACACACAAGCTTTACTGGGATAGAGCAATCATAACAGACAAGACAGTCCCACATAACCGTCCTGACATAACCCTCGTCGATAAATCGAATAAGACCACGTACTTAATCGACATAGCAGTACCCAACACCAATAACATACAGACAACCTACACAACGAAAATCACCAAGTACCAAGATCTCAGACATGAAGTACGAGATATATGGGGTATGGAAAAGATCCTCATCATCCCGTTAGTCATCTCAGCAACAGGGATAGTACCAAAAACGCTTGCGACGAATTTGGAGATACTCAACATTGACCCAAACACCTACATTGAAATACAAAAAGCCACAATCCTAAACACGTGTCACATTGTCAGGAAGTTTCTAGACATGGCACATTAAGAAGTGATGTAAAAAGAGGCTTGGGAACATGGCGCTCTGCCCGTCCCAAAGCCTGTTACCGCCAAGAATGGGCGAGGAAAACTTTTTTTTTTCTTTTGTTCGTGAGCGAAATACATAATAATAATAGGCAAGACTTAAAGCAGGAAATCAAAGACATGTGGCACATCAAGAAGGTAAACATTATCCCTCTTGTCTTATCAGCAACAGGTATAATACCAACCACACTCCAAAAGAACTTGGAAATACTTGAAATTGACCCCAACACATACATACAGATGCAAAAAGCAACACTACTAAACACCTGCCGAACAGTCAGAAAATTTTAAACTTGGCACCAGAATGAAACATACAAAATTATTTTCACACTGAAGGTAGACTTGAGAACTTGGCACCGCCCGTCTTAAGCCTAATCCGCCAAGTGCGAGAACGCACACAAAAAAATAATAATAATAAAAAAATACAATTTTGATTCAAATTAATATCAAAACAATATGAAGTATATACAAAAATGTTTTATATAAAGAAATGGAATTTAAATTCAATAAACATGTGCATGTAAACTTGGCGCCATCGTTTCAGGGGTCGCCAAAATCACATGCTTGGCGCTTTTTCTGGATACATGCTATTAAGCATGTAATTTGTATCAAACAAATCATGCATTCAGCAACATGCACCTACCTTTTTTTACACTGTCATTTTTTATACTATTTTGAAACAATATGATCGAAAAAAAAATAGCTTTCCTTTTTTTACACGGTTAACGTTCAACGTTCGTATTCAAAAAAATTTAAATTTTCTATTTCAAAATCGTATAAAAAAAAAAAGATTTGTTTACACACATCTGAGACCCAAAAAAAGTGTGCCAGAGAAAAATAAGTGCCTACATACAGTAGAACTTCAATAAGTCGAACTTCAATAAAGTGGTATTTTTTGAAAACAAAAATATCAGGAAATGACGAACAAAATATTATTTTGGCCTCTCTATAACTGGAATTTCCAATAACTAGGAGTTTTTTGGGTTTTTTCACTGCCTTCGATTTATCGAAGTTCCACTGCATACAAGATACACGTATACAATTTACAGATATTTGGATTCCCTTTATACTTTTGTTCAGATTCACAAATGTTCTTAAAAATATTTCCAAAATTCTTTGTTGCTCCTCTCTTCTAGGTATCCCATGGGATACCTACTACGGCAGTTTCTAATACAAGGTGATCCTTAAGGTGGAAAAGAAAAGTCATTTCTCATTCCCTTGCCTACAGTCAGCTTTTACAAGTAATACAAGCAGAGATAGAAATTTTTTATTATGAACGAAAAACGTATAATATCGGGAAAACAAAAGTGCATTTTACGGGTAGTGAGAATTATCGCCCACTGAATCCATCCTTTTTTACTTTTATTTTTTTCTTTATTCTTCGTCTTTTTTCTTTTTCAAGTTCATTGACTTCAGCAGATGTATCTTTCGATTAATGCAGACTCTTCCAACAACTGTGGTGTGGCACATACACGTGTCGCAATTGATCCGCAGGCGTGCCGTGGGTGTTTTGGGAGAGTCGAGAGAAAGGAGAGAAAGGAAACAATGAGAAACGGAAAGAAATTAATCGAGGTAAACTTTTTTGAAACTAATGAAATATACAATAGTGTTTCTTTATAAAATATATTTTTTTCAGACCATTGAAATGATAGAACCTTCTTTAAAGATAATAACAGTGTGCCGAGATAAATTTAGGGTCAAATTCAATATGCCGGAACTAGAAAAAGATTGTAAACAGCTGGATAAGTATGATGCTGAAAAGTTCCTGCTTCAGTGTTCAGCAAGCTCATGATGAACATAAGATTAAAAAATGTGCTATCACATACCAAAGGTGAACTGAGCTTTTTCTGATTATCACAAGAATATATATCACGTACTTTATTTTCACTTAATAATTGTATTATTAAGTAAAAACCAGGCTATAATTCCTTTCAGTTCAAGTAATTTTGGTGTAATAATTTATGAAATTCGTTATTCAAAACACAGATACATTATACTCATAGATGTCTCTTATTCCTCATAAGAAAACCGCATACAAGTAAATAGAGAGAGAGTTAATCCTTGAATAAATTGAATATAACGAAGTAATAGTTAAAATGGTTAGAAATCAATATTTCTTCACTGATTTTAATTAAAATCCGATTAATTACCATCAGTTTTCATTTATTAGCTCTTTTTATGGTCAGTTTAAAACTGATTGCATAAAACTCGTTTTTATACAGACGTGGTATAGAAATCTACGCAATTCATTCTATAGTTCAATTTTGAAAGCCAAGATAGCATGAGCAACTTTTTCTCAAGTTTTTGGACTTATTGTTATTGAATTTATAAGCATATAAGTTATATAAGTTATTGAATTTATAAGTTATTAATTTATAAGTTATTCAATCACAACCAGTGATTGCACAGTTGTAACCCACGGAAAACTTATTTACCGCGCCATTTACCATAAAATCACACGTTTGGCGCTTTTGCTGGAGACATGCTAATAGGCATGGAATCTCTAACAAACAAATCATGCATTATTGATACAAAAAATTATCAAAAGCAATACAACTAGCAACAAAAATTTATTTTCTCATAGTATTTATGGGTATTAAATATTTTCCACTAAGGTTCAAATTATTATTGCTATGATGTTTGACAAAAATTTTAGATACATGTAGACGTCAGTTATAACACCTATAAACATATATATCTATGAATACGAAATGCTGTATATTAAAAAATACATTTTGGAATAAAATCTTGGAATTAATTATATTGAAGTACAGGGTTTGTCCCAGAAGTTCCCGGAATGATTTTTTGTAGTTGGCAACGCTGCCAGACAGGGCGGAGCTTCGGGCGGAGACGTTGGTGAGGGATCTGAGCTTGGAAACGAGACCGGTATCAGTCGCCTGCGGGCAGTTGTTGAGGCAGGGTCACGCTCCGCGCAGAGGTATCTACTGCACCCTCGTCGATCAAAAAATGGACCAGTTTTTGGAGCAGCGTTATGCAATCAAATTTTGTGTGAAACTGGGTAAAAACGGGGCGGAGACGCTCAAAATGCTTCGGAAAGCCTACGGTGACAGGGCAATGAAAAAAAGCCAAACTTTCATGTGGCACAAGCTGTTCCGGGAAGGTTGGGAGTCCGTCAACGACGACTACCGCTCTGGACGCCCGTCGACATTACAAACGGACGACTCGGTGCAAAAAGTGCGTCAAGTTTTGGACAATGACCGACGATTAAGTGTTCGGATGATTGCAGAGGAGTGTGGAATACCCAAAACAATCGTTCATCGTATTTTAACGGAGGATCTTCAAATAAAGAAAGTCTGCTCGAAAATGGTGCCAAAAGTCCTGACGAGTGAGATGAATGAGCAGCGTTTGTTGAAGTGCCAGGAATTGCATGAACGCTACGAAACGGGCCCAGAATTTTTGGACAGAGTGATCACAGTGGACGAAACGTGGATTTTTCAGTACGATCCCGAATCAAAGCGCCAAAGCAGCGAGTGACACATCAAGGAGTCTCCTCGCCCGAAAAAAGCAAGGATGAGCAAATCGCGAATCAAGGCAATGCTCATTGTGTTTTTTGACAGAAAAGGTGTGGTTCACAGTGAATTCGTGCCACAAGGACAAACAGTCAACAAGGAGTTTTACTGTGAAGTGCGCAAACGGTTGTGCAACAGGGTTCGACACATCCGGAATGAAATTTGCGACAATTGGATCTTGCACCATGACAACGCATCAACCCACACCGCACTCATTGTCTCCGAGTTTCTGGCCAAAATGGATGTGGCAACGCTGCCCCAGCCGCCGTTCAGCCCCGATCTGACACCAGCGGATTTCTTTTTGTTCCCCAGGATCAAAAGAACCCTGAAAGGAACTCGGCATGGGACGCTGGAGGCGGTAAAAGCAGCCGCGACGACCTCACTGAAGGAGATTCCAATTGACGAATTCCAGGGCGCCTTCAATGATTGGGTGAAGCGTTGGCAACGGTGCATCGAAGCAGGGGGAGAATACTTTGAAAAGTTCTGAAAAGATTGTAAACTGATATTGAATAAATGATTTTTAAAAAAATCATTCCGAGAACTTTTGGGACAAACCCTGTATAATGTCATATAGACAATAAATTATCAAAAGGCTCATATTACTTAGGTATTAAGTTAGAAACAACATAGTAATAATAAATAACGTTTGTATTAGAACCGCATTTTCTAAAATCAAGTGAATATTACAATAATAATTTGATGTATGTCACATTTCATTCGTTTCGTACATCGTATAGTTTATACAGGGTATGCCGAAAACACCGTATCAAAAGTATATAGCCGTGATTCTTGTGCAAAATGGACTTTTACATGGGGGTCGGAAATTAATATCTAGGGAGTTATGACTGTAAACAAATAACAAAGCATGATTGGATGAAAACAAAAGTCACTCCCGAACTGAACGTATTTATCCAATAGACCGCATCTGGGCCGTATTATAAAAAAAAAAGATAGATTATTCGCTGTGCATATGTGGCATGTGGGAGTTAAAAATTTCGAGCCAATGAAAATTGTGTTTGAAAGTTTGGCCTTTAATTTCCCAACTTCCGCCGTCGCCAATTTTTGGCGGGAATGGCGAACTTTTGGCTGTAAATCATGAGCGAAATAAAAGAATTTTCGGAGCATAAATGTTCATGATTGGTAGGTGGATCTAGGCATTGACGGATCTAGTACGAATCCTAGAGGTGGGGAGGGTGGCGATTTTTATGAAAGTGCACAAAGTAATTTTAACGCCTCTGACTGTTCAGTAATTTTATCAAAGTCGCTTCAAAAATTGCATATATTTTTATTACATATTTCAAATCTATATGCATTTGAGAGTTAAAATATGCAGCACATTTTTGTAAACAAGATTTTTTTTAATATAAATTTCGTACATAAGAACAGGTTTTCATAAAAATTAATTTTAAGAGTAATCATATAAAAACAAAAATTCTGAAAATAAAACTTGATTAAATTACGATTTAGGAAGTGTTCAAGTATTACGTAAGCAATATTTTGGCCATTTCAATCCCCCCTCCCTCCGGGTAAGCAAAAATTAACATTGACCAACATAGGAAAATAAGATGATCGGACCTCCCTAACAAAGATGCTTACTTACCCCTCCCTTACTTGAACCTTCTCTTACTGTATAGAACAAATATAAAGCGTGCATACTAATGAAAACCACTCGTTGTGGTCAACCAAAACCACTCGTTTCATGCAAGCCATATTCTGAATACAAAAAACGATAACAACGGGAGCGCTTGCAAAATCAGTTAGTGAATTCTATGCAAATACGAATGTTTAGGCGAAAATAACGCCATTTGTTGACCAAAACACAACTCAAAGTCTAAATATTGTAGAAAATGTATTATAGACGGTTAAACGGGCGAAAGTGGGATGCGCTTTTAAATAGATGGAAAAATTGCATATCCGCGGAAATCGCGGGATAAACAGTCAGAGAGTTAAACTGCATGGGGGAGGGAGCGTCTCAGTAGCGCAGTTGGTAAGGCGTCCGTCTACGGACTCTTCCTAACATATACTGAGTGGAGGGTTTGTTCCTTTCAGTACCGGCTCTTTGGCCGCACGGGGCCTCTGTGCAATGCACCCTTCCTCCCCTATCGCCTGCCCTGCCCTTCGTAGCAAAAATTGGAACACTCCTTAGACAAACTACCTGAATCGGTGTTGTGAGATTTGAAAATTTGATTTTTTAAACTAAACTTCTTAATTGAATCAAGAGGGCTTCCACGGACCTAGGGGGCATCCCGGTGTTCATAGAGCTCCACCAGGACAAATTGGAAGTTGCAGCCCTACATAGGAACCCTGAAATCTTTATCTATGAAATTGCGCCAATTATCAGACCAAATCGCCAATTTCGGAAATAACAAAAAATGCCAACACACCTCAAAACCAATTTAGCGCCGAATTTCAAATTTAAAGTAAGGCTCATTTTTGGTTTGAAGGCGCCATTGGTTATTAGAGACCCCACCTCTCAAATCTAAAAGTACGCATAACTCCGTGGATGTTCATTTTCGACCCCCCCATATAAAGGGCCATCATGGTCCATTTTGCACAA
>QLNU02011920.1:26417-45129 GCA_006491805.2 Dysdera silvatica | reverse complement strand
ATAAACGTTGATTGATTAACGTTGTTGTTTGAAATGTAATAAAAAATATAGCTCCTTCTTCTTGGAAAGAAGTTAACAATACAAAAATTATCTGTATAACTTGATACACATGTTATCTCCACATGTCGAGGCGCAAGCACTACGCACAAAAGCAATTTAAGCATATTTTGATAGCAATTTGGTAATTCAGCAAATTACCTTCTTACTACAAGGAAAGCTAAAGACAATCAACGACTTTTGTTTTAAACGGATTATTCTTAACCGTGATTGCGAGTATTGCAGTGGTTTTGTAATGAACATACGACGGTAACTTTATCGCTTGTTAATTATCCCAGCATGCAACAAAAGCATTATCCTCATGACGTAAGCTTTTTCCCCTTTTCCGTCTTGCAATCTACAGCTGCGTAATGTAAAAATTAACACAATGTAGCGATTCCCTCTCTCTCTCTCCTCCTCTTCTCATTCGGGAATCTTTTCTTATACGTGTCTAGAACAGGGGCGGACTAGATCGCCGGCCAACCGATCCTCGGGGCGGTGCAACCTCATGGGCGATAGGACGTGCTCTCATGGGCTATAGCAGCGGTTCTTCAACGGTGGTTTAAATTGGAATAGTCCTCACCAGGGCCGGAACAGGAGTTACGGGCGCCTGGACAATTTACCAGATCGGGGCACCCCCAATCCCTAACGCGCCCTCCCCCTACCCGCCTTCAACCATTTTTCAAGAGCTAATAACTAGCAAATTTCTATGTTGACAATAGCCAACAAGAGCTCTGATGTTTTTAATAACATATTTTTAATAATAATAAAGCTTCACGTAGTGTCCATTAGGATTATGGTCCCACAGGCCGTTTGCTCATCTTTGTTCTTTCTTTTCCATGCCCCTGGTCCTTGTAATGTCCGGAGACAATGGTTTAAAGCAGTTCGTGCATTTTAGTGGTTGCTATAAGAAGGCCTTTGAAGGCCTATTTAGTGGTGATATACAGTCAGACATATTAAACTTGGCTGGAGTGCATTTGGAAGAAACAGTTTTATCCTGAAGGGGAAATTGCCTTTGTGTCTAAAAAGAAAGGTCTTCAACCAGTGTGTATTGCCAGTCCTCTCTTATGGATCAGAGACATGGAGTCTAACAGTTGGAGCAATACGAAAGTTACAGACAACGCAAAGGAGCATGGAGAGGTGCATGCTTGGAATAACTAGGAGAGATCGAAAAAGGAACACTTGGGTGAGAGAGCAAACTAGAGTAGAGGACATCATTGTTAAAGTAAAAGGGCTGAAATGGCGATGGGCTGGGCATATTGCAAGAAGAACTGATCAACGATGGACAACAGAAATTCTGAACTGGATTCCAAGAGACCACCGAAGACCTAGAAAACGTCCTCAAACTAGATGGGTGGATGAAATAAGAAAACAGGTTGGGGTGACGTGGAAGCGAATTGCTCAGGATAGACTTGTGTGGAAAGCATTTGGAGAGACCTTCATCCAGCAGTGGATAGATAATGGTTGAATATGATGATGATGATACAGTCATAGAATTTACTATGTACAAAACATATGATTTAATGTATATCGAATTTTTATACTCGCCGGTTAATAATAAATCTATTTGTTTTAAAACTTTTTTGGAATATAAGATTTTCAAGTGTTAACAAATTTTTAAGCACATATTTATTCATTTTAAGTGCATGTTTATTCATTTTAAATGGATATTTTGAGGCTCATTAATGCATATTTTGCTGGTTTTTTATGCATATAATCTGGGCTCTAGTCATAACTTTAGTTTCACCGTGTATTATGTGCGTCCATATGAGTACTTCTGGGGGTGGGGGATTGAGAAAAATTATTACTTTCTCAAGGCTTTCAAAAATTTTAGTGAATGTACAAGATACTAAAATGCTACAAAAATAATTGATACTGCTTGACAATTAGTAATGAGCTAAAAAGTACCCTACTTTAAAATGCGCTTGTAAAACTTTTGAAAGCAAATGCAAGTAGAATCAGGTAAATCAAATTTTGGAACGGCTAGGGGGGGCTCGAGCCCCCTCTGCCCGCATATGGGTGTCCATACCATGTATGATTAAATAGGCGAAATTAGAATTAAATGAAATTAAATTGTAATGACGGAAAAACCTGTTCTCAACAATACATCTTTCTTATAAAATGCTGAGAAGAACGACTTTGATTTAACCTCTAAACACATGCCTTAATACTTATACTGTGTGTATACACACACACACACTTGAGCGCGGGAATGCTGAAAGTTAATTGGACGTTATTAGATCGTTGTTTAAATAATATTTAGCGCTAAAATCGGAGCTTCTGAATAAACCTTCGAGGACGAAAGGACGTTTGTCCTGCTCCGACTGTATTAATTTTTCTAAAACTCCCGTCGAACTATTATTAATATCATCATTTTAAGGAAATAATCCTTATTGTTGAATAAATAAAACTTATAAATATAAAAGGGGGAAAGAAAGTGTTTGTATATTATGGGGTGCATAATCAATGGGATTATTGGTGAATTATTATTATTATTAATAATTATTATTGAAGTGTGTATTAGTAAGTATTTATCTCGCTTGGATATATATACAAGGACGTAAAGAGTCCAATCGAATTGTAAGTACTGCTTTTCCTATTTCTGCAGATGTTATGAAAAATAATAATTATATAGATTAAAGATAGTAAAAAATTGATGTTTGAAGCTTGATATAATATTCCAAGTGATATTAAAAAGTTATAAATGATAAAGGAAGTTTTCAAGAACATTTACAAAAGAATATTAATATATGTTATTAAAACATGAGAAATAATAAGAACGTGAGAAACTTATAAATAAATAATCAGAAGTGTTGATAAATAAATAGCCAGAAGTGCTATTGAAGAATAGTTCTAAGTGTATAAAGAGAGAGTGGAACTTTTCATAATGTAGAGATTATTTCGAAAATATTTTTAGACATACCAATATCAAATGAAACAGTTGAAAGATCTTTTTCAGTTTTAAAATGCGTTAAATGCTATTTAAGGAGTACGATAGGAGAAGACAGATTGAACAGCATGGTCGTACTATACCTAGAACAAAAAATTTTGGACGAAATAGATATTGCAAAAAGTAATTGATGACTTTGTCAAAGAAAAGAAAAATCAAGACATAAATTTATATACAAAACATTTTTTAAGCACTAAGGTAATTTATTATTAAATTTTTTGAATAAATATCTGATTTTTCTTGAAACGTTGAGTTTATTATTAGTTACATATTGCCGGTTTAAGGAACTCACTAAAAATTTACTACTGAAATCTTCCCGAAAAAGTCCTCAGATCCTTACACATATTTTTTGTTTTTGTTTTGGGGCTTGAGTTTCAGGGCCACGCCAACAATTTTAATCAACTTTTTTGGCGTAATGATACCAGCGTTGATGTTATGGCGTGGGTAGATGATGAAACGTTCGAAAGAAATTTTTTTTTTTTGCATTCGGTGGGGCCTGAACCCACGAGTCGTGGGCTCACAGAATGAAAAAACAAACAAACAGTTCTTTTCTTTCGAACGTTTCACCATCTAATCACGCCATAACATCGGCGCTGGTATCACTACGCCAATAAACGTTGATTGATATTGTTGTTTAATTTAATCTGCGTAGTGTATACAAATACATTGTCTAAATGCCTAGAAGTTGGGCCAGCAACGCCTAATTCCGTCTCTACAGATATCAAGTTCCGCAGATAACATGTGCACAGGAAGATGGTAGTCATCTCGTAGCTTGTTTCTGATATGATCCATATTGCGGGAGCTCAGAGGGCTCAAGGCCTTCCATTCGATATCAAAACACATTATTTTTTCTAAGGCTGCATCCCATAAGCTTCTTTAAAACCACATAAGACCCCTACTAATTACTTGATCCTCCCCCTCCTCCTCATGAGTTTTGAATTGCTATACAATTGCCACGTTGTCAACAATATGCGTTGTTGACGGCCTTTCAGATCTCGGATCGTCTTTCACCGACATCTTTTGTCAACCAAACATATGGCTTTTGCATAAGCATAGGCGTAACTTGGGGGTTGAATATAAAACCAGATTGTGAAGCACGGGGAGGGACAAAAGCAAAAAAAAAAATGCATGAGAAAAGTAAGATTTTATCTTTCTAAAACAACTGGGCATGCCCCCCCCCCCTCCTCACAATTGAATTTTCTCTTGTCTTCTTTCATGTTTTTGCGCAAAGTTTTGCAAAGTTCTACATACTCGATCCTGCAACCGGTATTTTGATTGTCCACCTTCATAAGTCTTCGCCTTTTCATGAGTTGTTTCGTCTTCTCAGATAATTTGCTATTCTGCTTTTTACATATTACACCACCAATTTCCCCAGCAGTTTCAATTATTGTCTTAACAATGTTTTCATTTGCTTCTGAGATGTCAACTTCTTCAATAAGTCCTTCCAGTGCAGAAAAGCGATTTTTTAATTCCAACTTGAATGCCTCGGTATTTTCTTTTAATTTCTTTAAATCCACCCTCTAACATACTTGTTTCCTAATGAGCTTCTGTCTTTCTAATTTAGTATTTAAGTGCATTTTACATCTCACCATTCGATGATCACTTCCAGTATTAAATCTGTTCAGTACGCTGCAATCTTCAATAATTGATTTCTTGTTTGCCAGTATATAGTCAATTTCGCTGGTTCCTCCATTGGGGTGTTTCCATGTCCATTTTCTTTGTAGTTTCTTCTTAAAAAATGAATTCATGATGCTAAGATTTTCAGCTTCGGCAAATTCTATGAGTTGATCGCCACGTTCATTCCTTTCCCCGTATCCGTATTTACCAACCGATGTCTCTCCTTGTTCCTGTTGTCCAATTCTTGCATTAAAATCTCCCATGATGAGTTTGATGTGTTGTTTCCCCTTGGTATGTAGCTGTTTGATTTCTTCATAGAATTCCTCAACCTCCTCGTCGGTATGGCTTGATGTTGGTGCATATGCCTGTACTATCTGAAGTTGGTATCGCTGGGTTAGTTGAACAACGAACCTCGCTGCTCGATCTGATGGACTTTCAACTTCCAGAAGACAGTCTTTAATTCTTTTGTTGATTAAGAAGCCAACACCACTTGTTCTTCCAGTTTCCGTTCCTCTATAATAAAACAAATGTCCACTTTTAAGTTCCACCAACTCTTCACCTTTTCTTCTAACTTCACTGAGTCCTACAATGTCCCATTTGATCTTGTCAAGTTCTTCTTCCAATTCTTGAAGTTTTGCTTCAGAAGCAAGGGATCGTCCATTATACGTTGCCAAGGTCAATAACAAACGGCAGCCTGGGCCATTCCAGTGATTCTTAGCACCCCCTGCTTTCATGCCACACTGACCGCTGCCTTGATCAGGAGCACTCCAGCACCTGGAGACTAGGGGCCATGGTTTCTGGTGTGTCAACATAATGGAGGAATTAGCCATAATTTCACCACGCTGGCTAGACGGGTTGGTGAATTAGCCCTCCCCTTCCGCCTTTCTATCCGTGCAGCAAATATTAATTTGCCTCATAAATAGAAAGCCCAGCCTGCACCACTTGAAGGCGGGGTAGGACACTAGGTTACTGGCCTGGCCGGTTCCACACATCGTCACATACGTTCAGCGTGTGGGTCTCCTTCCAGTTAGATACCAGCAACCCTTTTGCAGGCCATATATATATATATAAAAGTTTTCCTCGCCCATTCTTGGCGGAAACAGGCTTTGGGACGGGCAGAGCGCCATGTTCCCAAGCCTCTTTTTACATCACTTCTTAATGTGCCATGTCTAGAAACTTCCTGACAATGTGACACGTGTTTAGGATTGTGGCTTTTTGTATTTCAATGTAGGTGTTTGGGTCAATGTTGAGTATCTCCAAATTCGTCGCAAGCGTTTTTGGTACTATCCCTGTTGCTGAGATGACTAACGGGATGATGAGGATCTTTTCCATACCCCATATATCTCGTACTTCATGTCTGAGATCTTGGTACTTGGTGATTTTCGTTGTGTAGGTTGTCTGTATGTTATTGGTGTTGGGTACTGCTATGTCGATTAAGTACGTGGTCTTATTCGATTTATCGACGAGGGTTATGTCAGGACGGTTATGTGGGACTGTCTTGTCTGTTATGATTGCTCTATCCCAGTAAAGCTTGTGTGTTTCGTTCTCATGCACGGTCTCTGGCTCATATTTGTAGTACGGGCATTTTTCTGTCAGAAAGCCAGCATTCGCTGCCAATTTCTGGACGCACTATATATATATATATATATATATATATATATGTGTGTGTATATGTGTGTGTGTGAGTGTTATTATATAATTAATTATATAATGTACAGAAATTAGCATCTATTTGGTAAATCGAGTTTACGTCAACAAACATGGGAGCTAATGCCTGATGTTAGTACTAGTATATTTCCAATCTGTATTCAGAAACGTCTCCAACGAGGCTGTCGCAGGATTTAAATTTCCGATTTAAATGTACGATGCTAAGGACATTAGGAGAAATGTTTCATATTGAGGAACTTTTCAAACAGAAGATTATGGATGGAGATGCTAACATTGAACGTTTTTCGAAGGTGCGTAGAGGAATAGACAATTCAGTTCGCTGTTACAAAATGATGTACGAAGAAAGGAAGAAAAATGTACAGCAAACAAATGTCCTAAAGTATTTTTTTTAAACAATAAGTACGTACAGTACAATATACATACGTATACAATAACAATATTGTGCATATCTAGTTTATACTTACCATCGTGTAACATTGCTTAGTAACTTCATAAACATAATCTTTAAACGATGTTTTGGTATCGTCACCTTTACTTTTCATTTAAAAGCTTTATAATTTCCGAAGTTTCGACAAAAATGATCTATTTTCCATATAGTATATATCCCGATTATTGCGGTGTTTTTGCTGGCACAATTAATTAACCCCAATAGTCTGAATTTTCCTGTAATAAGGTTTCTTTTCCATGTCCTGGCTTTTGCAATAATGACAAAAAAAAGACCTTTAACCATGTTTCTTAACAAGAAGTCCTTTGTACGCCAATACCACCTTTGAAGGAATTAGTCTCAGGAGATAACACATTATACTTAATAGTGCAAACTTCGGTCATAAAATGTATGCACTGTATGTATTAACAGTTTTGCGCAGTTATCATTTCTCGGTAACAAGCTTTTGATGTACAATATGTATTAAAAGCCCACTTATACACACACACACACACAGAAAAAGCATTATGAATATTATCATATAATTATTAATTATGTATCATACAATTATAATCATTATCAAGATAAGAAACTATAAAAAAAAACACGCGTGCCTTCTCATTAAAACGAAAAAAACACAAATACTGGCTAGCAACTTTACTTTCTATACTTAAACGAATGTGTTTTCAATATGGCAACTGATCGTTAAAGCAGCAAAACCATTTTGCAACGATGTCAAATTTCTTTGGAGTTTATTAAAGTAATCCTTGATTTAAAAAAAAGAATGTACAACTACCAGAACACAGACAACTTCCAAGACGCAATCCCAATTCCTGTCTTACGAAGGTCAGACACAGCATTTAGTGCAGCCCACTATTGCCAATAAGCTCTTCTACCGTATAATTTGGATAAAATTACATGCTTAGTTAGTTCTAGATAAAAAATTAATAATAATGTCGCAAATATATTTTTATACAATATTTGTGAATACTATAATTCATGAAAAGGAGACAAATCATTGGAAAAAGCATATTATTGGTAAATTGTTACTAGATGATTCCCATAGTCTGATTACATAAATTTGGATTGCGTTGGATACTTTTAGTTTTGTTGTATTAGTTTGACTGCATTACATTTCAATAGCCTGAGTGTATTAATTTTCAATAGTCTAATGTAAATATCTTAGATTTCAATAGTTTAACATAATTGTATTGGATTTCAATAGCCTAATGTAAGAGTATTGGATTTCAGTAGTTTAACGTAAGAGTATTGGATTTCAGTAGTCTAACGTAAGTGTATTAAATTTTCATAGTCCAACATAAGAGTATAAGATTTCAATAGTCTAACGTAAATATATTAGAATCCAGTAGTCTAATGTAAGTGTAGATTTCAATAGCCTACTGTAAATCTTATATTTCAATAGTCTAACGTGGGTGTATTGGATTTCAACAATCTGTTTGCATTAGTTTTCAATAGTTTGATTGTATCAAATTTCAAATAATCTGTATTAGATTGCTAATAGTCTGTATTAGATTGCTAATAGTCTGTATTAGATTGCAATAATCTGATTGTATTAGATTTCAATAGTCTGATTGTATTGCATTTCAATAGTCTGATTACATTAGATTTCAATTGTCTGATTGTATTAGATTGTAATATTCTTATTGTATGAGCTTTCAATAATATGATTGTATTAAATTGCATCGGTCTAACTGTATTAAATTGCATTGTTCTGATTGTATTAGTGTGATTGCATTAGTCTGACAGTCTGAATGTCGTTATAGAGAAGGGTTGTCGAACATGCGGCCCACGGGCAACAATGCAGCCCGGCAGCAGTGTCACTCTTACCCGTCAACAACTTTTTGCAATAAAAAATAAATCTTGACTTTTCAAAACGAAAACTTTTTTTTTTTTCAAAAGTAAGGAAGAACTGTCGGAACAGCATGGATATATAATACCATGACCATAATGAATTACTGTGGAAAATTTTGATGTCTCATAATATGACTTATTAATTAATTACGGAACTCGTTGAAACAACTGGCCTCTGAAGTTCTTGAAAACATTTCAAGTGGCCCGCTGCCCCAAAAAATTTAGACAACCCCATTATAGACATATTTCACTATACATGAATTGCATTTTAAGAAAGAGGGGTGGACCATATCAACAGCCTTCATGCGACCCCTTTCTATATTCTACTTTTTCAATAAAATAGTTTCTACGCCCTCGCCTTCTTTGGCGCAAAACGCATTTTGCTATCGTTGCGCCATAAAAATACAACCAACCATTTTTTTCACTATGGACACGTAAACGAAGTAATGACTTCCTTTTTCCGGAGAAAGTTTCATCACTTCTAACTGAAATGATTGTCGAATTCTTACCTTTTAGAAACGTTACCGAAGTTTATGCAACCTGTTAATACTTAGGCTAGCTTTAATGCGGCGAATGCTTATTTTTGAACCATACATACGCATTAGCGTAGAGTTCTTAAAGTTATTGGTGAGGGTATCATATTATACAGCCTACATTTATACATACACATATGTAAAATTGCAATTTATTTTAAATTGTTTGGGGTGGGGCGTCGGGCCGTACGTCATCATATAACCGTACGTCCATATATAACCAGAGCCGACGAGAGAGGAGAACAGCAGGGGCTGCAGCCCGGGGGGGGGCGCTCTGGCAAGGACCTATACTGTGGGGGCCCGGCCCAGGGAAGGTGTCGGTCCAAGAGAGCCTGGAGACCCGCGTTGGTTCTCAGCACCACTATATATGACTGATTAAATGGTGTAAAAGAATGTTAGAAGACGATGTAAGATTTGTAAATGTAAAAAGAAAGAGTATTTTACATACACTGGCCTGCAAGTTCTGCTTAAGCCTTCTACTCCGCTGCCTTTTATCCTTTGTAATGCTCCAGGTGTCATCGTCGAAGCTAAGTTTGAGGGCCGGCTTGATCTTCCTCTTAAGTGTCGGTGTGGACGTAGGCGAATCCGCCGGCGTCGTATTGGCCGACGAATACGCTCCAGAGTCCTGCGAAGCCGTGTTGCCGATAGCCGACAAAACCTACTGCGTCCAACTATCCAGGGACGATAGATCATCTTGACTAGCCGTCGAACGACATTGTTCTATGCCTCCTAGAAAAAGTCGAACATGCCATCAGATACATGTAAAAACAAAATCCCCTCCCGCTTTTTTTTTCTTAAAAACAAAATATGTTAACCTGCCGATTTTGGCGATTCCGATCCAAATGTGATTTTCAGGATTTTTATTTTGCTGGCAATCATTCGATTTTTTGTAAGTATTTTTTACCTGACACTTTTGCAGGATTTACTGATTCAAGAGAGTGCGGGACATAGGTTCAATGCCAGAATTTAGAAGGAAGGGGGGTATGGGGAAGGTCTTCTCCCGCTAGGTATCAGGCGCGGATACAGAAATCTCAGAAAAATTCTATAGAAATCTATCAGAGTTCACCATCGTCAGAAAATTCATCCAAACAGGACGAATTTTCTGACGATGGTGGACGCTTGATTTTCCACCGAAACAATTGTAAAATGTTTCTCCTGCTCTACGTTTATAGTTCGCGGGTAACGATGTTCATGCGTGTCCGCCATGTTGAATCGCCAAAAAAGTCGCCAAAATTACCGTGTTTTGTAGTATTACCTCTTTTTTTGTTTTGTTTTGTTTTTCAGGAAAAAATATGTCGTGATATACAGAAAAAAAGGCAATACGGGAATTGAGAAGAAACCGGGAAAATCTACCAATAATGTCAGTTTTGGTCGCTTACTAATAAATATAACGATCAAACATAAACTACGAATAAAACATTATTATATGCTATATGTTAAATATTGTACGTAATAATATAATAATGATAATAAGATTTTCGAGCCCAAACAGATAGAGGCGTTTAGAACACGAAACTCCTTACGTAACTTCGTTTGTTTGTTTTTGTGGTTTTGCGGCTCAAAGACTACAGTGGTCATGCTGCGCCGGGACCTACTGTTTTCCGAGGAATCCGAACCTCTTAAGGCCTAGGGAACCAAACCCCGGACTACAGTGAGCAGTGCGATCTTTATGAGATCTCTGAGTAAGCGTTCTTTTTGCACTGCTGGGAGTCGAACCCGGATTAGCGGCGCACTAGGAGAACGCGTTACCACACTGCGCCACCGCAGGGCTCCTTACATAACCATGATAGAAGAAAAAATGTTTTTTTTTAATAAACGTTGCAATTCTTGGTGACAGTCAAAAAAAAAAAAATAAATAAAAAAAAAAGGGTGGGAATTTCGAAAACCACAAAATATCATGACTTAGCAATTGAACTCGATAGGTGTTGGCAGAAATTCATTATATTAATCACATTGTTGGTAGATTCACTTGAATTAATTGCAAGGAACATGGAAAAAGTTCTCAGAGAAATTGGATATTTCAGTTTTCACCGCAGCAGATCTGCAAACAATTTCCTAACTACGCGTATTTTATATTTTGAGAAGGTATATGGGCAGTTTTTACACATGTCTCATGGCGCAGTATAGCCCAGATGCTCTTGCGCCATAAAAAAGCCAAACAATCAATCAATCAATCAATCTTACACAGGTCTCAGGTGTCGCGGCACACTGATGTATTGCGATAGGTCCATGGGTGTGCCGCGAGAATTTTAAAGCATGAAATACTTGGCTATTTAGTCACAGGTATTAATTTCGTTTCCCTGAAATTTTCAAATAAAAAAATTGTAACAGCCAACACAGCCGTAACGTATAATTCCACCAGCATGCCGTAGAATTGCAATAATCATGTTTAGAGAAAAAATATGAAAACGTTTTAAAAATTCCAGTGTCAGTTAATATCTTTTGTCAACGTATTCAGAATTTGTCCCACGATGTTCTTGTGAGCTGCAAGTGATGCTCATTGTCAATATTTTGTAGATCAATCAAAATTATATGTGTTTCTATCTATTATTTTTTATCTGGTTTCACGGACGCCCATATGGTGGGGGCAGAGGGGGATCGAGCCTCCCCAGCTGCTTAAAAATTTGATTTGTCCTATTCTTCTGTGAATTTATTTTCAAAAGTTTTACAGTCACATTTTAAAATAAGGTAATTTTTGGCTCATTGTTAATTATCAAACAATAATATTTATTTTTTGTAACATTTCAGTATTTGTACATTCACTAAAATATTTGACAGCCTTGAAAAGGAGGTAATAATCTTTCCCAGTGCCCCCCACCTCCACCCAGAGGTACTCATATGGGATCCCATGTCTGGTTTCATTCATTTTTTTATCAAATAGACGAAAAATATATTTTTTGGTGTGTCGCAGAATTTTAGTAATTAGTTTTGCTGTGTCCCGAGATACAAAATATTGAAAATCGCTGCTCCAGGTGTAACTTGAACTAAATTCGTAACTCCTAAAAAAATATTTAACCGGTGGCAGATTTAGAAACTTGCCAACACTAGGCAGAGGTTGTATAGTCACTCCTTTTCTTCCTTTTAAAGAAAAGTCAAGGTGTACTTGAAAAAAAAAAAAGTACACCACGCTTTGTTTGTTTGTTTGGCTTTTTTATGGCGCAAGAGCATCTGGGCTATACTGCGCCAAATATCACGCATATTGTATTCTTAACTTTTTATCCTCGTATGTGACGGTGATTTTTTCCACAAGACGCTAAAGTTTGGCAGGATTGCCTCACAGGCCCGAAACTGCCCACGATGACCGAAATACTGCGCATGTGCGTGGACTCCTGTAAATGCTGTTAGGTACTAGTAATGCCGAAACACGCTATAAAATAGCTAAATGTGCTGTCATCTGGCTAGATATACAAGCGATGGTGTAGCTCCCTATTGATATCCCCGCTAATATAATAATTTTATTATGAATTAGTATTTTTATAAATAAATCAGTACTTACCTGAATCACAGAGACCGAACTGGGGGAGACCCCACAGAACCCTCGCTCGTCGCTTCGCGACTCGTACCGTTCCGATCACATTCGATGTGCGCTGCCTGAATCAGTAACTGTTGAATCAATATATGTTTAGAAGTATAAATTATAGTTTTCCCCTTGCCCAGGGATTTATACACTCCTTATTGTTATGTAAACACACACAAAATCTAATTCCACACCACATCCTTTTTGTCAACAAACATATGTGAAATAAACACGCATGCACATAAATGCGACAGGAGAAACTATTGCGTATAAATGCGGAAGGAGTAGCTATTTTCTCCTGTTTTTCTAGCCAAGTAAATGGAAACACTTATAGGAATTTTCGTAAAGTCCACGCACATGCGCAGTATTTCGGTCATCATGGGCAGTTTCGGTCCTGTGAGGCAATCCTGGCAAACTTTATCGTCTTTATGATTTTCCATATAGTTGTTCAAACTGATATTTGAACTCATGATATATTTTTGGGTTCTAGGCTACCGCCCTAGGTATCCAGGGTCGAAGAGGGGAGGGGGGGCAGTTGGAGCTGCAATCCGGGGGACCGGATAGGGCCGCGCTGTCAAGTACCTATGTTGTATGGGACTCGGCCGTTCCCAAAATATTTTTGATACGATATTCTTGCTTTTTTATTTAAAAATGAAAATAATAATAATAATTTACCCCCGAGAATTTTCCTCGCTACGGTCTTATATCCGGGTATATATATATATGCCGGAATATATTCTAAGGAATACTCCTTAGGATATATTTATGCTAAACTGTAGGGTCTAGAAAACTTAGTGCATCATTTAGCGATTAGAATCGTGTGCAAAAAATTCGCGTCTCAAGCCGACGATGCAAGTGGAAACGGGCCGTCCATTAGTAATATAATAATAATAGTAGCTCACGTTAGTTTCTTTTTTTTTTTTTCAACAGCGATTTTATAAAATAATTAAGTAATAAGTAAGTACAAAAAAAAAGCGTTCTTATTTCCTACTTTTTGTTCATTTGGAGGTTCATGCCCTCCCCCCCTCAAAAAAAAATATCGATGCCACTGCTCAGGGAAGGGGTGATAGGGGGCCCGTCTGCGAGCCTGGGAACCCTGCCTTGTAGGTACAACGCCTCTGTAGGTAACTAGGCATATGCGTAATATAAAAGTTAAATATAATTTAAATGCCTCCTTGTCTCCTCCAAATTGCGCCTATATATCTAGGCATGGGATTACTTAAAAATTGGCCACTGTGTTTGACATTTTCTATGTGTTGCGAAATAAATATATCAAGAAAATAATTAATAATATATATATCAAGCTAGTACTGCACTTTTTAATTATTTTAACTCTATTAAAGACATAAATGTGACTTACGAATGCATAGTTTAAGGCATAATCCAGATGCGAAAACTCAGAAATGAACACTTTGTAGTTGATAAAAGAGCCGAAGAGTTGAAACGTTAGCTACTACGTAGCGTTTAGTTCTGAAACACTTGCTTTAAAAAGAGAAGTGTTGGCGGTGCTTTGGCGCCAAAACTCTAATTGACGAAAACGACATCCTTTTTGTCGAGTGCCAGTTGAGAAAGACAAATCATGCTTTCATTATACGACAGATCATGGGGCAAGCGTAAATGAAGCCAGAGACACTTCCGTTGGGTTTCGCTCTCAATATCAAATATAGCGCAAGCACTTTTTCTTATCGTAAGAACTCAGGGCCGGATTATCGCATAGGTCAGATGTAGTCCAGGCTCGCGGGCAGCGATACGTAAGTGTAAAGGAGAAAATTAAAGTTATCCAAAATAATAATAAAACTGCAAGTGCAAGAAAATTAGCAACGTTAACGATTGTTGGGGGTCAAAAATAAATGAGGTTTTAAAAAGTAGTGGGGCTTATTTGCAACAGTCCTTTCGAGGGGTGAACTTCGTAAAACGGAAGAACGGAAATGAAGAAATTGACAAAATGCTGTTAGAGCAGCTTTCCAAATGTCGCGACAGTTTGACAGATCTATATCATTCAAGAGATCGGTATGTCGATCAAAAACTTTCAATCAAAAATCCTGCAATTAAAATATTTCTTAATTGAAGAATTTTTCCTCACCTGATGGACCCGAAAATATAGACAGACATGATGATGGGTAGTGCCCGGATCTTGATGACCTCAAAATTCCTAAAAATTGCCCTAAAAAATATGAAACAATGCCCTTAAAAACATGGAAAAATTACTTGAAAAGTAAAAAAAAAAATGCCTAAGTAAAAATGCCTAGTAAAAAAGTAAAAAAAGATTTAAAAAAATCCCCCTCAAACAATTTATGTTATATTTTTCCAAATTGTAAATTAAATAACTTCAACTTCGGAAATTTCATAGATTACAATTTTTATTCTTTCATCATGATACGCCAGAAGAAAAGAAAAAAAAAGGATGTAAATACCTTTTATAAATTAATTTTAATGATGTTTTCTAATCTCTTGCAAGAATATTGAAATTGCACTGAATAATAATATCAAAATTGCACTGAATAATTATGTGTTTTCTACTACTGTCAAAAGTCTATTTTATTTTCAGAAAGCAAATTTTGATGCATTGAAAAGCTCTTCTCAACACTTACATATGTTATTACAATGACTCACAGAATGAAACTTACATATGTTATTGGAGCATATTTGAAGAAAACAAATTCATTTTTGTGTAAAATTCTTCATCAATTTCCGATATTTATGCCTCTCCAGTCAAGATACCAGAATTTTTTAAAGTCTGAAACTCGGAGGGTTTTTTTTTCTAAAACATAGATTAATTTTGCAACAATGGAGTATCCAGTCTTCCCCTTCGCCTCTTTTTAGTACTACTTCTCCTTCTTTATCTATGTAATCAATTGAGCCAACGAGTTCCATTCTGTGCTTCTGAGTCCTTAATAATGGAAGGTAAAATGCTGAAGTTTGATCTTATGTATGCCAAATTTCCTTCTATTTTTTCCTGAGAGAACAGACATTGTGGCTGAGTTAGAAAGGCTGCGATTGATATACGTGGTTGACTGGCAATAAAAGCTGTTGAAGCTTTTTTTTAGAAATCCTCGTTTTAGTTATTGCAACTTGATTGCAATTTTTACGAAAATTTAATTTTTGTTAAAAAATTGCCAAAAAATGTCCTAAAACAAGGAAAAATCTCCTAAAATGTCCTAAAAACGGAAAAAGCCAATAAATACAAAAAATGCAAATGTCATCAACATCTGGGCCATAATGACAGGAAGGGTTAGATTGTATTCTCAAAGTAGCAGGAATGACAAATATGAAAGACAGGGAGTTCGTTTTACTTGGATGAAGAATTAGAAGTTTCTGCTACCATGGGCGCCTCGTGGGAGGGTACCAGGGAGTGCACTTTCACCCCTTGGCTTATGAAAAAAGGACTGAATCTACAATAAACTATAGTCCAATAACATTATTCAATTGAAAATTTTCCTGCTGCACTTCCCTGCATATAATTCTGGGGGGCGACTATGTCTGCTGCGTTTAATGCCATTCAGGAATTGTTTGAAAATATGATGGACAGGGGGGAGGAAATGATGAGGAAATGGAAGCGGAAAGGAATGTGGTACAACCACAAAATTATAACATCAAAATATATTCTGATGTTTTGGCAAATTTTTGGCAGATCCAAAACTTTGCTCTGAATAAAAAATGATAACGATTTCCACAAAAATTATAAATATTATTATTTCCTTCAGTGGCGTCTTAATGGGTGGGCCGACGGATTCGGGCCCAGGTTCTGGACCTAAATGGGGGCCCAAAATTAGCAAAATTTGTTTATTTGTAAAGAATTGTAATCTAAGAACTTTTCCAAGTAGTGAGCTGTTTTGACCTATTTGATTACCCATCATTTTACACCTAAAACCGAATTTTTCTTTGACGGTGCACAGCAAAGGTAAAAGAATTAAGATGGTAAGAAACTGTGCTCTTTGTGTTGTAAGTGATGGGATTGTTTATTCCTATTTGAGGAAAGACAGGGTGGACTTTGAAGAAAAACACGTTTTTTCTCTAAATTTAAGCCCCATGCTTGTTATCAGTAGTAGGCTTGAAATTTCAGCGGTTAAAAAAAAGCTATTCGTATGCATGACGTTTGAAGACAATGTTGTGTCCTAGCTGTCAAAGCAATTTATAGAAGAGCGTCGCTACTAGGAAGAAGTGTTGAAAATTATAGTGATCGTAATAAAATTTCTAACTAGCAGGGGCCCGGCTTTAGGGGGGGAAAAAACAAAATGTTAGGGTCTCAACACTATGGTAATTATTCAGGAATTTTAGAATTGTTAAGTGAATTGGAAACCTCCCTGAACGAAGACATTTTTAAAAAAGAAATAAGGCTAAAGAAGCCCTTCATATTTGTCAGAAAGTACCTGCGAACACTTCGTTGCAATTATGCGAAAGAAAGTGCTCGACAGAATTGTAGAAGAAACGAAGCAATCAAAATATTATTTCCTGAGTATAGATTCGACGACCTGCATTTGTCGTATTGACCTGCTAACAATTACAGTTCGTTATATAGAATAAAATACCCCGGTAGAAAGATTTTTGTAATTTATTCCAATTTTCAGCCACAAATCTTAATATTTGGCAGAAGAAGTCCTCAGCTTTTTAAAAGAAAAAATATTTCTATTTTTAAAAGAAAAATATTTCTATTTTTAAAAGAAAAAAATTTTATTTTTAAAAGAAAAAATATTTCTATTTTAAAAGAAAAAACATTTCTATTTTTAAAAGAAAAAATATTTCTATTTTTAAAAGAAAAAATATTTCTATATAGAACTGCTGAGGGTAGCTGTATGACAATGCGTTAAATATGGAGAAGTACGCAGGTGTACAAGCCAAATTACTCAAAATAAATAAAAATACCGTTTTCATTCCTTGTGCAGGATATTTCCTTAACTTGAATGGAGTTCACACTGCTGTCTGTTGTCTTGAAGTTGTGGGGTTTTTTTTGTTTTTTTTTGAGTTCACACAACAACCGTACTTCTTCTTTTTCACCGTATTCTAACAGGTTTAACATTTTGATAAAGCACATGAAATCAACAGCTATTAAAAGATTGCATGACACACGCTAGTCTGCTCACTATGATGCTGTTAAAGCTTTATATGATAGCCGAGGAAGCATAGAAAAAGCTCTTAATGATATCATCGCTGATACAGAGAAGGTAACGGAAACAAAACTGCAGGCATCTCATTTGCACAAGAAAATTGGTAAGTTAGAAACGGGTTTTCTTATCTATTTGTGGTATGACATGTTGCAACGTTTCAGTAATTGTAACAAAACATTTCAACAATATCTCATACCACAAATAAATGAATGACCTCTGAAGAAATAAATGACTTCTTTAATTTTTTCATCAGACTTCATGAAATAGATGAAAAAGTTCTAAGTCAAAGCTGATGTGAATTTGCTAATGTTTACACGTGACGTGAAATTCGAAGAGCTGTTGTTAGAGTGCCAGAAAATTAAACATTATTTGAAGATAGAAAACTTTACTTTCCATTTAATTTCTGAGATATATTCGCCGATTAAAAAAGACAGTTTACACTCAACTTTTTCAAACACTGGAATTGCTATGCATGATGTCTCTTTCGATGAAACCACCCAAAGAAGTTGCTTCCTATATTCACAGATACTTTTTACAAGACACATATCCTAACATATGGGTAGCTCTTCGAATTCTTTTGACAATTCCTGTATCAGTGGCCACAGCGGAAAGATCTTTTTCGAAGCTTAGATTCATAAAAACTTATTTGAGATCATGCCTAGGCCAGGAAAAATTAAATTTCCTGGCATTTTTGTCAGTCGAAAATGACGTTACCCAAGAGTTAAAGGAAGATGACATCATCGAAGACTTCACCTTACGAAAGGTACATTTATAGGATGAATGGGGGGCTGTCGTTGTGTGTATCGTGTATAGCTTTTTTCTATTTTTCATTCACTTTTTCGATTCCATGAATTAAAAAAATAAAATGTGCATGTGTGTGAAACAGCTCATTTTACCTTTTGTTTTTATTTACCCCATTTCTCAAAATGTTGCTGAAATATAGAAATATCATAGCCACTCCTATTTCCGCTTAGTCACGTCTTGCAAAAA
>QLNU02011920.1:0-16753 GCA_006491805.2 Dysdera silvatica | reverse complement strand
CATGAGCTGTTTCGTCTTCTCAGATAATTTGCTATTGTGCTTTTTACAGGTTACACCACCAATTTCCCCAGCAGTTTCAACTATTGTCTTAACAATGTTTTCATTTGCTTCTGAGATATCAATTTCTTCAATAAGTCCTTCCAGTGCAGAAAAGCGATTTTTTAATTCCAACTTGAATGCCTCGGTATTTGCTTTCAGTTTCATTAAATCCACCCTCTTACTTACTTGTTTCCTAATGAGCTTCTGTCGTTCTAATTTAGTATTTAAGTGCACTTTACATCTCACCATTCGATGATCACTTCCAGTATTAAATCTGTTCAGTACACTGCAATCTTCAATAATTGATTTCTTGTTTGCCAGGATATAGTCAATTTCACTAGTTCCCCCATTTGGGTGTTTCCATGTCCATTTTCTTTGCGGTTTCTTCTTAAAAAATGAATTCATGATGCTAAGGTTTTCAGCTTCTGCAAATTCGATGAGTTGATCGCCACGTTCATTCCTTTCCCCATATCCGTATTTACCAACCGATGTCTCTCCTTGTTCCTGTTGTCCAATTCTTGCATTGAAATCCCCCATGATGAGCTTGATATGTTGTTTCCCTTTGGTGTGTAACTCTTTGATTTCTTCATAAAATTCTTCAACCTCTTCGTCGGTATGGCTTGATGTTGGTGCATATACCTGTACTATTTGAAGTTGGTATCGCTGGGTTAGTTGAACAACAAGCCTCGCTGCTCGATCTGATGTACTTTCAACTTCCAGAAGACAGTCTTTAATTCTTTTGTTGATTAAGAAGCCAACACCACTTGTTCTTCCAGTTTCCGTTCCTCTATAGTAAAACAAATGTCCGCTTTTCAGTTCCACCAACTCTTCACCTTTTCTTCTAATTTCACTGAGTCCTACAATGTCCCATTTGATCTTGTCTAGTTCCTCTTCCAATTCCTGAAGTTTTGCTTCAGAAGCAAGGGATCGTCCATTAAACGTAGCCAAGGTCAATAACAAACGGCAGCCTGGGCCATTCCAGTGATTCTTAGCACCCCCTGCTTTCATGCCACACTGACCGCTGCCTTGATCAGGAGCACTCCAGCACCTGGAGACTAGGGGCCATGGTTTCTGGTGTGTCAACATAATGGAGGAATTAGCCATAATTTCACCACGCTGGCTAGACGGGTTGGTGAATTAGCCCTCCCCTTCCGCCTTTCTATCCGTGCAGCAAATATTAATTTGCCTCTTGGATAGAAAGCCCGGCCCACACTACTTGAAGGCGGGGTGGGACACTAGGTTACTGGCCCGGCCGGTTCCACACATTGTCACACATGTGCAGCGTGTGGGTCTCCTTCCAGTTAGATACCAGCAATCCTTGTGCAGGCCATATATATATATGGACAGTCAAACTTGATTACAACAACATTCAACGGACTGCAACAACTTTGAAATTACTGATAAGTAATTTTAAACCTTAGTACAAGTAAAACCTCTATACAACAATCACTAAGAAAAATTATCATTGTAGAGGGAGAGTTATTGTTATAGGGAGGGTTCATTATACAGTAAAACCTCTCTACTACACCATTAGGACAACGGAGAAAAATTATTGTTGTAAAGAGATTTATCGTTATATCGGATATCGTTGTAGGGTGGTTTTACTGTACATAATATTAAATTTTGTAAATGAAATTATTATTTGCATAGACTTACTTTTAATTTGACATCTCTGTTTTGGGGGAAATACAAAATAACACATTAAGAAATCAAATTACAGTAGCTGGATATACATACCACTATGCAGATTAAATAGAAAGACAAAAAGTCAATTTTCTAAGCACAATAAAGGTAACTTTTACTGTACTACAAAGCTTAGCTACTGCCGTCAAAGCAATCAAATGTTTAAATATGATAAGGTGAAATTAAATTATAATGTGTTACATTCTATATGCGTCAAATTTTATGAAACAAATTCATAAATTTTCTATTGAGTTTAACATCATACCTAAATTTCTCAAAATTTTATTTCACAATCAATGTCAAATCATAATACTTCAATGGAGTTCACAAGCGGGCATCAGAATTTTGACGTAATAGGCAAACTGCCACTACAACCGAGATTATTATAACTAAATTCAACCATATACATATTGTATCAGTAAAATACATGCTTTCACAATATTAAAAAAAATGAGCTTATAGAATTTTATCGTTCAAAATATTTTTACTAACCCCATGTCATAACTCCTCCGCTATCTGTAATGATAGCACTATGGCATGCTGTATTTCCTGATGCTACAAATGAAACCCTGATTCCCTTTAGGGCAGACAATTTATGTGGTCCCCATAAATTTTTTCCAGCAGCACCTTTTGCTATAGAGGTAAAAAAGTGTTATATACAATCATACTTAAGCCATACAATACTTAGAATATATGCAGTAATATGTAAAAAAAACCAACATATTTTAAGATTCAATATCAATTTTGTGGTTAGAAGTTTGCATGGAGGGTCAACCAAGATACTTAGTGAATCGAAGTAGCTACTTAATCGGGATGTCCATGTTGTAAAAAGGGCCTTTGGAAAGGTCCTTTTTACCCATATTGGAAAAAGAAAAAAATATCACCCTCCTTTTCATGAAAAGTCATACCTCTCACGACTGGGGAATATTGATGATGCAACAGAATTATTTTGTTTCAAAATGTATAGTTGCCCTTTTTTTTTTTTTCAAAAGCAACTAAGTGAATTTATTGAAATTAATGCAATCAGGTGCTCCAAAATTCCTGACATGGATGTTCTTCAAACATTGTACTTCTTCTATTCTCAAAAATATTTTTCGACGATCAACTGTTGCCAAAATAATTACCATAACATCTATTTTTAATCACTCTATATATACAGTACAATATGTATGCAGTATTTCTGAACTTCAAGTTTCTAATTAAAGATAAGCAAAATTAATAAATAAAAAGTATGAACACACTTTACCATTTTTGGGCAGTTCTTTGCGTCCTATCAAGTCCCAGTTTGTTCCCCCACTAAATAATAAAATTCCACATTTGGCATCGTCCTGAAATTTAAAAGGATCACATTATAATGAAAAGATTAACGAAGATAACGATCAGAATTTGTTTACTGTTCTTATTTAAACTGGCATATTAATTGAAGGGGAAAATTAAAAACCGACAATTTCATTCAGTGTTCTCCGAGCTTGTACAAAGCCCTTGGTAAAAAAAAATTCTAAATAATGCTCTAAACTTTTTAAGAACAGCTGCAAATACAGTAGATTCAATCAGTTAATCGGAACATTTCATATGTGCTTTCTTAATGTTAGGATGACTATGTACGTAGTGCTGATTCGTATAGTATTCCATTTTAAAGGAACATATCCCCAAAGGTCTAACTAGGGAAGCACATGAGGTATAAGTCGCCGATTTGGACAAAAGCGGTATTATTCTAAAGATCTTATTGCTGGGAGTAAAAAAACTCAATACAACTATTCATTACAGTACAATAATTTATGAGATTAGGAAGAGTTCAAGTATTATGAAACGCCCTTTGTTGGACAACGTTAATTTTTGCTTAGCAGTGGTGAGGGAGGGGTTGAAATGGCCTTATGGATGAATTTGGGAGACTACAAAAAAAAAAAGTTTTGATGAGACATAAATGGTCACTCGATACCAAACTCATTTTATAAAGTTCTATTTATTAACATGGACTACTATTCCTTTCATGTTTTTTTATACAGATTTAATTTTTGTGCATTTACCTACCTTTCACGTCTATTTACGGATGTTGCGTTGAAAGGCCTAACTAAGCATTGGCAAAGAAAAAGGTCTGTGGGAGCTGCCCCGGAAGGTTTTAAATTACGAATTTGACAAAGGGGTTAAAATCTCAATTATATCTGTAGTTATATTTAATAAGATTAGGTAGCAAAGTACGTCTGCCTGCAGGTGGCAAATTACATCAGTCTATAGCAGGAACGGATTTAGTGAGTGAGGGGTGTTAGGGCTGAATTAGTAACATGGTGAATCAGTATTTGTCTACAAATTTTTATTATTAAATAACTTCACCTCCTCTTCATATTTGCATCGCTAATACTTGGTGATCTAAGCCGGTCAAGAGAGAGAGACGCTAAGGTGTGATGTCACACACAGAACGACTGCAAATTTGAGGAGAAGCGAAAACGGAAGCAATAATCCAAGAAAAACTGTAATGTAGGTAAGTATTCCATAAGGAACATTGATTAAAGACAGATCGAACGTAAGAAGGTCCCCCTCCCCCTCCCTGGTAAGTAAAAGCAACCTCTGAATCCTATTCCATCACAGCAAAACCCAAGAAGTTGGCGCAATTGGTGACAGAGGATATTTCTTTTCATCGCTGAATATTACTCTTCTCCAGACTTTGTTCTAAGTCATTACCTGTTGTACAAATTTCAGTCTCTATTCTTTGTGTTTTTCGGATAACTTTGGGGTAGCTTTTCTTTTTTTGTATCTTAATTAATCCACTGTTTTCAGGGTCCCAGACAACATAACTTAAGAGACAAAAACAGACAACATTGACTTAAGAGACTAAAATGTCCTTTCGAAGTGCTAAAGCACCTAAAGAAGTTGAACCAGATTGAACCCCCTTAACAATTAATTATCTGTGTTTGGTGAGCAGACAGTTTAGCAGGCCTCCCAGTGGATTATTTTGTACTGTCAGCATGTTTTAATCGAATAAAATTGTTCACCACATTATGTAATCGTTTCAAACGTTTCGCTATTTCTCTATTTGACTTTCCACATCATTCCTTAAAAGCTTTAATTTGGCCTTTTTCGGTAAGCTGATTTTTGCCACCCATCTCTTTTTCTGTTCATTAACTGGGTACTATACTAAAAGTAACAGTTAAAAACACATTCTACAGCTCAGCGATGTCGAAAGCAAACGTCATAATGCAAATTTGCATGAATGAGAAATAATCACACGGTATTTTGGAAAGAAATCTAAGGTGGACCTATTATTTTGCAACACCTCAATCCTAAAAAATTTCGCATTTCTTAAAAAAATCATTTTCTTTTTAGCATATTTCACTGTGTTATTATTACATACTCTAATACGAGACCACTGAAATTTTTTGGGAGATTATTTGCATATTTTTATGAAGAAAAATTTATTTTTATGGGTGGACCTATAATTATGCAACGCACTGTACTTGCCAAAACGTTAAACAGAAGCCTGTACCATATTATAAAAAAGCACTGCCTATCCAAATGGGCTGCAAGGGACTTGCCCCAAGAAGGTGAAGTTACCCCCCCCCCCAGGCTTCTCCAATACAGGTAAGAATAATTTGTTATTAGGTATGAGTTCGGAAAAAAAAAACCCACTACAGGGGTATTTCTGGCAATGTTCCAATAAACCAGGGATGCTGTGATAAGCTCATATGTAGATCCAGTGCACAGAATTCTTGGACCTTTTTAACCTCCTGATACTCAGCGTAGAAAGGGCTCTATATCCGTTCAGCTACTACCAGAATTAAAAGTCATGACAGGGATTTACGAATTCCGATTATAGGTGTCAGGATTACGGGTTAAGTATAAAACAGTGTTTTTCCTACTTTTATTCATTTGTATAGCCAACTGCTACACATTATTGTTTGTGTAGCAATTCTGTGTAAATGTATAGCAATTTTATTTTTTATACAGTTACACAGTTCAATGTTGTACTTGCGAACAAAGACATGTTTACCAGTGAACAACAAAACAAAACAAAAAAACTGCAGCGTACCTGTACATATAAAATGTGGAATGAAATTAAACAAGTAAGAAATTGTCTCTTAACCTGAATCAGAAGATAATGATGATGGAGTAGTAAACTGAATTTTTGAGGAATTTGAAACTTTTAGCTTTTTGTATGGCTGATAGTCAAATGGTTTGATTTCAGGATGGCGATTTTTTTTTTAGAACAGTAACCGTTGCACTTTATGGGTTGAACTCGCTTAAAGAGTTCCCTTGTAACGACATTCGAAGCAAATGGTTAAGCCGACTAGGCTTCAATCTGTTTCTGAAATCAGATTTAACCCGTTTCATCGTAGAAAATGCTCTTTCCACCTTTGCATTGGAAATAGGAAATAACCTGAGAATACTTACCGTGTGCTGAAGATTTGGATATGCTTAGTTGTTAGAAAAACATTTCCACATTTCACTTCCACTCAAATGAGTTATGTTTGAAAGCCAAAAGGTTTTCAAATTTAAGCAGTCTGCCAAGATATATTCTTTAACGCTGTGCTGATCCAATAAATCTTTGTAATATTTGCATCAATATTGTAATTCTTCTAGTGGATTGCATCGAGTGGATAGCGTTCTTGCTTGGGAGCCATAGGGGGCGCCATCACATTTATCATGGACTTGTCTCGGATTTTCGAATCGTACAATCCGTCCGTCTTCTGACTTTTAATTCATAATTTTTTCAATTCAATTTTTATTTTCCGAAGATTTTTTTCCTGCCATAAGCATTTCGCATCGCAGTTTGCTATGCAAAATCTTGACTTGTAACATTGTTCACATTTTGCATCACAGATTGCGATGCGACACCGCTTGTAAAAAACACTGGTGTGAAGAACAGTCTATAATGGGAATTTATAAAAAATCCCAGTCACGACTTTTCCTTCTGGTAGCAGCTGAATGGATGTAGAGCCCTCTCTAAGCTGGGTAACAGGAAGTTATAAGTATAGCATGAGTTTTGGCGAAGTTCGAATCACCCGATGAGAAGGAAGTCTTTCCTTCCAATGGCAGTGCTATGGAGGACGGCCTTAACATACCCTTTCCTACCACAGCTATCATGGACACCCATAAGTACTGATAAAAAGGGGGGGGAGACAAGAAAAATCATAACATTTTTCAAGGCTATCAAATATTTTAGTAAATATACAAGATACTAAAATATTACAAAAATAATTGGTATAATCAATCGCTAATATTTCATTACTTTTAAAAATACTTTAAGAAAAATTCCAACTGTTTTAAAATTACATAAAAAGGTTAAACACTGGTAAAATAGCAATGAAAAAGATCACTCAAGCTTTCGGATGCATCAGCAGCAGTCCTTCATCAAGATTAATAAAGATGTCATGTTCCCGCCTTTTTTTTACACTTGAAATTTCTGGAAAAACCCTTCATCAGAGCAGTCCCACAGAATGGAAAAACCCAGTGGGAACCAATGGGAGGCCTCCAATAGAAATCATGGAAAAACCCAATGGGAACCAATGAGAAACCTGTACTGTGGGGTACCTAATGTTGGGAAATCCCATATATTTCAGAGTAAGAGTTGTTTGTAAGTTTCTGGAAGTGGTTGTGATGTATTAATGGCTTTCCCATGTAGTTTGTAAGTTTCCCAAGATTCTAAGAAGAGTCGATTATTCTTGTATGATATGCCGGTATACTATTTTTGTCGAGTCTCAGTCGGGCTCGTGTTGATTGTTTTGCCAGACGTGAGGCTATGTCTCCTTTCGCGAGTGCTTGTTTGTGTTCTTGTCTTCTTGTTTTGATCATTCTTTTGTTTGCCATGTAAGGTTTGTTGAAGCATGGCATTTGGTATATGGTGCCTGTAAGATAAAGTGGAACTGGGTCTTTAACTTTTGTAAGTTGTTTGCGAAGTGTTGTGACAGGGGAATAGAATGTTTGGATATTTGCCTCTTTAAGGATGCGAGAGATTGTTTCGGAAATGCCGTGAATATATGGAATGGATATGCGGGTGTGAGATGTATTGTTTAAAGATGTACTATTGGGTCTACAGTTTCTATGTAACCAGAATATGTTACAGGTGCCATATACCAAATACCATGCAAAGACTGCAACAAACATTACATAGGACAAACAAAAAGAATGATCAAAACAAGAAGAAAAGAACACAAACAAGCACTCGCGAAAGGAGACATAGCCTCACGTCTGGCAGAACACGCTTTACAACACGGACACGAACCCGACTGGGACTCAACAAAAATACTACACCGTCACATCACAAACAAGAATAGTAGACTCTTCTTAGAATCTTGGGAAACTTACAAACTACACGGGAAAGCCATTAATACAACAAACAACTCTTACTCTGAAATGTATGGGAATCCCCCAACATTAGGCACCCTGTAATACAAAATTCTCATTGGTTCCCTTTAGGTTTTCCCATGATTTCTATTGGAGGCCTCCCATTGTTTCCCACTGGGTTTTTCCATTCTGCGGGACTACTCTGATGAAGGGTTTTCCAGAAATTTCAAGTATAAAAAGAGACAGAAACATAACATCGTCATTACTCCTGATGAAGGACTGCTGCTGATGCGTCCGAAAGCTTGGGTGATCTTTTTCATTGCTATTTTACCAGTGTTTAACCTTTGAATGTAAATTTCTTCCCTGGCACTTTGTATCTTATTTCTATTGTTTTAAGTTCATCAAAAATTTGGCTATATCAAGCCCTCCCCCCCCCGCTTTATTCACACACACACACGAGAGTCAATAATGTGTATAAAGAAGTTACATATAATTTTAAAAACACTTTAACAACATGCTGGTGTGAAGCCAGTTCAGTTAACACGTTCGCTGCCAACTACAAGAATACTCGTAGTTGGCAAACTGAGTTTATTTGCCAGCTACAAGGTAATTGTCGTTAAGTAAACTCTTTGGTGTTAAGTACACTCGTAGTTGGCAAACTGAGTTTACTTGCCAACTACAAGTTAGATGTCGTTAGGTAAACTCATCATTGATCACCTTACCTAAATTGCTGAATACGAGTATTACCGTAGCAAATGCATGCAATGTTTAGATGTTGGCATGCAAAATAATACTCTTGGCATACTGAAATGGATCATTTATTTCTCAAAATGTAGATAAAGAGATTTCAAAATGCAGGTTTAAAAAATAAAACAATAATTTAAAAGCGTAAAAATGCAGATAGGATCTTGGCGCATGTGAACAGATGGACACACCACATCAGCTTTGGCAGCGAACATGTTAACACACCCTGTATATATAAGGTAGACATCCATGGCAACTATTAGAAATCAAAAAATTTAATGAAAATATAGAGCCACATTTGTTTATCAATTTCAGTCACAGTAATTCCTCCCATTAACGAATTCCATGGAATGGAGAAAAAAGTCTTTAAATGAGACATGTAATTCAATGAAGTATTTATCAGGACCCCATATAAAATATCGTTAATTGAAACGTTACTGGGAATTACTGTAATTTTATTTGATAGGATTAAAAAAAAACGTGAACTACCAACAAAAAAAATAAGTGGAAAATTTCCAGGTCGATTTTTCTTGAATGGCATTTTAACATAAAAAATGTCATTTTTAAAATTAAAAGAAACTATATCATTATTACTTTTTTACATATAATCTTTTCAAATTTGATTAGCAGTGGATTAAAAACAAAATTGCCGGGTAACAATTAACTAGAGGCAACGTGCTCTAAGATGAAATACATCTATATAGAGTAACGATATGTTCTACACAATAGCATGCTGACACGAGAATTCAACTTACTTTCATCAAAGCTTAAGATTAAAATCGATTATATCTTCACTCACCGAGGGCATTTAATAGCGTCTGGTATTTTTCCCGCCTTCTAAAAAAAATGCTATTTTCTTCCTAATGAACTGTTTAATTATCTATACGACCGTTAACAAAATATGCCGTAAACAAAAGCACGTGGTTACTTACTATTAGCGGCTTCTCAACATCTTTGTCATCTGCTCCATGTTCATTTAGACTATTTTTTGGATCGCTATCCGCATTTTCACTTGTTCCGGGCAGATCTGATGAACCGCCATTGTCCGATTTTTGTTGACCCAATGAATTGCTACAGTCCCCGCTTCCGCAATCGGAAGCATTTGTATTTTCAGTATTACTTTCATCCGCTTTAATATCAATTTTTTTACTGTTCGGGCCGAGGAGATGGTTATCGTCTTCGCTTTCTCGTTTCACGGAATTCATCAGTTCTATCTTCGACAAACGCCTGTTCTCAAGAACAAAAACGAAGGAATGTAGTGTCAATCAATACTGTAAACAGCAGCACAACACGCAATCCACATTTATGGCCGTCTTCTAAACGCGAAAGATTGATGTAAATACCGCCAATTGAAAAGAAGTCTCGCGGTAAACGAGAGTACGCGTTGCGCCCGCCTTACCATTTTTTGGCTGTTGGCGATTGGATGGCGCACCTTTCTTAGAAAAAATGGCGTCATAAATGGCTGCTTTGTTTTTTGCGTTACGTAGCGCATCTTTTGTTTCCCAATCGAGTAATTATACTTCGAGCAGGTGATAGCGTGGTGTCCTGGCTACACGTAACGTCGAAAACATAGGATCTTGGGAAAATTAGGTTCTGTGACGTAGCTTGAAGGATGGAAATTACAAAATGCATTCGATGCAATGGTAGCTTGGGCAGAGCCGAATTATGGTACATACATTGATTTCCACCGCACTTTTATGGATGTGGGAAGGAAAATTTCCATAATTTCCTTCCCCGTGGATCCGAGGCAATTTTTTTACTTGATTGTTAGTTAGTATTTTAAAGTTCTGAGAGAATTAAATTAAGTGGATTATTATTTAGTCTTGCTTCATCAGGGGAGGGATGAAAGCAGGGCCGGATTAACCAATAGGCTAATTAGGCTGTAGCCAGGGCGCGAAACTTCAGGAAGCGCAAAATTTTGGGGAAAAAGAGGCATAAACCAAAATCTCAGAATATAAGAAAATTATTTTTTTTTTCCCAGGTTCTATCTTAAGTAATCAGGCATTTGATCGGGGTAATTATTTAATAAATAATTATTCTAAAATAAATGTTAAATTACTCGTAAAGAAAAGAACGATTTTCCGACGTCTAGGGGGATCCGAGCCCCCGACCTCCTGATTGCCGGTCAGGTGCTCTACCTAGTGAACTTGTCCATGGAAACCATTCATATACTCGTAAGGGAGAGAGTGGTTGCGCCTGTAGCTTAGTAGGTAGAGCACCTGACCGGCAATTAAGAGGTCGTGGGTTCGGGTCCCACCAGGCGCCGGAAAATCATTCTTTTCTTTACGAGTAATTTAACATCTATTGTTGCCACATCATCGGCTAATATGAAAAAACTGTTACCTTAATAATATTCTAAAATAAATTAAAACGTTTTGTGTTTAATGCAGCGGTGAATAAGCGGGTGAGCATTTGCCTCCCTCTGACGGCCAGTGGCATACTGATAACTCCCACAAGGCAGAAGTCCCTCCTTTGATCGTCGTTTATTTTCTATAAAATTTATAATTCAAAAATAATGTTATTATATTTTTTGGTTAATAATTATTTTTTTTAATCTTTAGATAAAATATAAAATAAAGTGAACGGTTTCCAACTGTGGCAAACTCATTACGCGTATTTACTTTAGCTGTTTTCATTGCCTTTAAAACTGAACTCAACATCCGAAAATTATAAAATCTGGACGAGTTTTGAAGCTATAGTATACGCATTGCGCCACAATCCTCCCTCATGAAACGGTAACTAATAGACATGCGTTCAGTTTAAAATATTGGAATGAGTCGCCGGTTCATTTTTTATAGAACACTATTATATACAGGGTGTCCCAACACCAGGGTTGCAAACATCGAGGAGGGATAGGGTACACCTAAACGAACAATATTTGCCATAGAACCTAGGGTCGCAAACCACTCACAGCGCCAGTTCTAAAACCGTCCAGTATGCACAAATAGTGACAACCAGTGCACGAGAGGGGCAGAATGCGATGTCCTAATCATCTATGCACTTGTGCAGCTGACGTGAGCTTGCATATATTTATAATCAGTGCGTGAATCTGGCGCTTTTCTCACACTGATTATAAATATTTACGCATGCTGGACGGTTTCAAAACTTGTGCTGTGAGTGGTTTGCGACCCTAGGTTCTATGACACATATTGTTCTTCTAAGTGTACCCTACCCCTCCTAGAAGTTTGTAACCCTAGTGCTGAGACACCCTGCATATATATATATATATTTTTTTTTTCATATATATGTATATACAAATTAATTTTCGTAAAAGGGGGGGGGGCGAGATGTTTTGTTACGCCACTGCTGCCTGAAGAGTGCGTTCAATTAGCAGCATTTTTGAAAGACAACCATGCTACTGCGGGATAAAAAGAAAACCCCTATGCGTAAAAATGCTCACGAAGAAGTTTTCAAGGAAAAACGATTTCATATGGCTAAACAATAATACTTAAGTACTATGCGCCTTTTATTGAATGAGTTGATACATTTTGTAATTCAAATTTTCAGTTATATTAAATGTTTTAATTTCTTTTTTATGCATTAACCTGCATCAGTATGTTACCTATATAAATGTCCCACTGGTGTTTGCGGGGGGGGGGGGGATATTGGTGAGGACATAACTCTCACTAATACAATTTTGTGTGTGTGTATATGTGTGTATGTATGTATGTCATCATCATCGTCATATTTAACCATTATCTATCCTCTGATGGATGAAGGTTTCTCCAAATGCTTTCCACACAAGTCTATCCTGAGAAATTCGCTTCTTCCATGTCACCCCGACCTGTTTTCTTATTTCATCCATCTATCCAGTTTGAGGACGTTTTTAAGGTCTTCGGTGGTCTCTTGGAATCCAATTCAGAATTATCCATCGGTGATCAGTACTTCTTGCAATATGCCAGGCCCATAGACATTTCAGCCCTTTTACTTTAATAATGATGTCCTCCACTCTAGTTTCTTCTCTCTTTTTCTATCTCTCCTAGTTAATCCAAGCATGCACCTCTCCATACACCTTTGGGTTGTCTGTAAATTCCGTATTGCTCCAACTATTAGACTCCATGTTTCTGATCCATAAGAGAGGACTGGCTATACACAATGGTTGAAGACCTTTCTTTTCAGACACAAAGGCAATTTCCCCTTCAGGATAAAACTGTTTCTTCCAAATGCACTACAGCTAAGCTTAATCCGTCTATTGAGTTCTTTCATAATGTTGCCATCCATTGAAATCAGCTGGCCAAGGTAAATATATGAATCAGCAATTTCTAGCTCAGTGTTGTCAACTTGTATTTTTGTTTCCTCTACAAAATTATTGAACATGATCTTAGTTTTTTGTAGGTTCATCTTGAGTCCAACTTCTTCACTTCTAGTTGAGAGCTCTTGTACCATGTCTTGGAGTTCTGATGGGTTCGTTGAAAAAATAACAATGTCATCAGCAAACCGCAAATGATTTAAATATTCACCATTTATTTTTATTCCCCTGTTATTCCAATTTATTTGATGAAAAATCATCTGTAAAGCTGAAGTAAAAAGTTTTGGAGAAATGGTATCTCCCTGCCTCACCCCTTTGCCAAGTTTGATAGTTTTGGTATCTTTATGTAACCGAAATTTTGCACTTGCATTTTTATACACACGTTTCAATATGTCAATGTACACATCCTCAATGTCTGTTGATCTTAAAGAGTTGATGACTGCTGATGTTTTAATAGAGTCAAAGGCCTTCTCATAGTCAATAAATGCAACACACAATGGAAGTTCATATTCATGTGTTCTTTCAATTAATTCTCTTAATACTTGAATATGGTCCACTGTACTGAATCCACTTCGAAATCCAGCTTGTTCTCTTGGTTGAGCTGCATCTAATTTTTTCTGCAGGCGATGTGTTAGCACTTTTGTGAAGATTTTATAAATAGCAGGTAACAAGCTAATTGGTCGGTAATTTTTTAAATCCTCTTTATCACCTTTTTTATGCAAAAGAATTACTGTTGCAGAATCCCATTGGTTTGGTATGTTACCGCTGTTAAGACATTTGGTAAAGAATTTTGCAAGTATGTCTTCTACATATTCTCCAGCTTCTTTTAGGATATCTAATGTAATACCATCATCACCAGGGGCTCTTCCTTTCTTCATGCTTTTTATTGCAAATGAAACTTCTTCTTTTAAGATTTTAGGAGCTATTCCTTCGACTATTTCAATGTCTTCGTTTAATTCACTGTTACTTTCGTATAGATTTTTGTAGAATTCTTCAACTCTTCTAAGTATTTCTTCCCTATTTCTTGTTACGGTGCCATCCTCTCCTTTTAATGCAATGATGTGTTTCTTCCCAACAGATAAACTTCCTTTAACAACCCTAAGGCTCTTGTTATTTTCAATGGCTTTCCTTACTAGCTCACAGTTGAATTTTCTTATGTCTTCTTTCATGCTTTTGCGCAGAGTTTTACAAAGTTCTATGTACTCAATCCTGGAACTGGTATTTCGATTGTCCACCTTCATATCTCTTCGCCTTTTCATGAGCTGTTTCGTCTTCTCAGATAATTTGCTATTGTGCTTTTTACAGGTTACACCACCAATTTCCCCAGCAGTTTCAACTATTGTCTTAACAATGTTTTCATTTGCTTCTGAGATATCACTTTCATCAATAAGTCCTTCCAGTGCAGAAAAGCGATTTTTTAATTCCAACTTGAATGCCTCGGTATTTACTTTCAGTTTCATTAGATCCACCCTCTTACTTACTTGTTTCCTAATGAGCTTCTGTCGTTCTAATTTAGTATTTAAGTGCACTTTACATCTCACCATTCGATGATCACTTCCAGTATTAAATCTGTTCAGTACACTGCAATCTTCAATAATTGATTTCTTGTTTGCCAGGATATAGTCAATTTCACTAGTTCCACCATTTGGGTGTTTCCATGTCCATTTTCTTTGCGGTTTTCCGTATTTACCAACCGATGTCTCTCCTTGTTCCTGTTGTCCAATTCTTGCATTAAAATCCCCCATGATGAGCTTGATGTGTTGTTTCCCCTTGGTATGTAGCTGTTTGATTTCTTCATAGAATTCCTCAACCTCCTCATCGGTATGGCTTGATGTTGGTGCATATGCCTGTACTATCTGAAGTTGGTATCGCTGGGTTAGTTGGACAACGAGCCTCGCTGCTCGATCTGATGTACTTTCAACTTCAAGAAGGTAGTCTTTAATTCTTTTGTTGATTAAGAAGCCAACACCACTTGTTCTTCCAGTTTCCGTTCCTCTATAATAAAACAATATATATATATATATGTGTGTGTATATATATATATATATATATATCAGATATACGCATAATTTATATAAAGGCGAGTTTGTAAAGTAAGTACCTTTTTGAAACAAAAAAATAACGATATTTTTAGCATTTTTACATTTACATGAAAACCTGTACCTTAATCTACTTTTCAACATAATTTCCACTTCTATTATGACCCTTGTCTTATCGTATGACCAGCTTCTGAATTCCATCTTCATAGAAATCTGCCGCCTGATTCTTTAACCATTCCTGTACTGACTTTTTGACATCGTCCTCGTAGCGCTGATCTGCAAGGTACTTCTTTAAGTTCAAGAACAAATGATAGTCACTAGGTGCTAGGCATGGAATAATGATGACATCGTATAGCTCCTGTTTTCTCAAATTTTTCCATCAACTTTCTGCACCAGATCATCAGTAATGACGGACGGTTGCCCAATTCGTTCCTCGTCCTGTACGTTTGTACGGCTATCTTTAAATGTTCTGCACCATTTTCTTACCATTCCACCGCTCATGGCGTTTTCTCCATACATTTCACTAATCTGCCGATGAATTGCGGCAGTTTTAACGTCTCTTGCATTTAAGAAACGAATAACAGCGCGAATTTTACAATCGACGGCATTTTTAATGGACTGAGCCATTTTAAACACGTATAAATAAACGTTAACGCAAGCGAAATCTTTCGTAGTGGCATTTATTGATAGCCAACAGATGAAAGTACGTTTCGAGCATGAGCAGAACGACGATCGCGAAGTTCCGTCGGCAATATTTCAAAACGGTACTTGCTTTACAAAGGCGCCTCATATATATATTGATAATGTTTATATTTTTCCAATCTCTGGTTACCTCGTGTGATTCTTCCATATTCAATATTGTTTTTCAACGCTCTTTCGGCTCCTGTTCGATTATTCTTAATTGCCGTCTTTAAACGCATTGCGAGCTGAACGACCCTTAAGCTAACAAAGCTAAGAATACATCAAAACCGGACCGCATGTCAGTCATTTTCGGGAATGACAAACCTGGGGTAATGCGTATTTTCCCAGCAGGTGTAAATTGCCTAAGAACATAGAACATTCCCCGGCATAGTTTTGTCCTTTTATTAGGCGATTTCGATTAAAGGTGTAAGCTATGTCTTCCACTACTGGGTGACTTGCCCTAAGAGTGTGCTGGTGTTTCGTTTTGTACATCTGTCAATATGGTCAACAAGCCGCCTTACTATGAAAAGGCTAGAAAATCTTGAATAAAATCAAGGTCCTTTTTGCCCTTGCCTTACAGAATGCTTATAGCGTTTATACGAATGTCATGGTTTTCACATCTTGATAATTAGTTCGTTGTTTTTAATTAAACCGCTTGTATTTTCTTTTTCATGTACCTTAGCCTTAAAAGAGAAATCCATACAAATGGTAGGTATTGAACATATAGGTAATCGATACTATCATTGTGTTGATTACTGAATTAATATCAAATTATTATCAAATTATACAATATTTATTAAATTACAAATGATAGGTATCTGACCATTTTCAAAACATATAATACGTTGCATAACTTATACATATAATTTGTAATCTTTTTTCACTATCAACATATTAGTAGTCAGTAATGCCTAATTAAACATGTTTTCGGATGAATGTTGTGTATTCTTTGAACGTTTACATTGAAAATGAAATTTTCGTATTATCCGAAATTTCGCTTACTTGAAAACTGATGCGTCTTTTTTATTTCAGATATTTA
>QLNU02011916.1:0-10947 GCA_006491805.2 Dysdera silvatica | reverse complement strand
TAACCGACGAGAAGAGCTTATTTTGATGGGCCAGATTTTTTCACCTATTACCTTTAGTCAACTTATATAAGTAATGGTGGTATCTCTACAAATCTACAAAATCTACAAATTCAGTAATAATATTTTGAGCAAAATCATCTTATTTGGAACTTTTAATTTTGCTTTAATATAATGGATTCTTCTTTCACCGTTCTGCGCTTATGTGTGATAACAGAGAGACCTCTGTCTTACAGTGGCTTGAAAATGATCGTTTTTATGATGATATACAATGAAAACTGTTTAAGGCGGAACCTTTCTAAGGCTCACCACTTGCTCACCACGGAATGTTTTTGCGGTCCCTTCAAAAGTCAATGATAGTTAACATTAACTACGGAAACTATCTAAAACGGAAACGGAAAGCACTATTTTAGTCCCGTCAAAGAGAAAAACCTGTATAAAACGGAAAATCGCTAGCAGGAAGAAAAGTTTCTCAGCAGAAAAAAGGAAAGAGGATTGTAATATAATGCAAATAGAAAAGTGGGGGATGACGAACAGAAGACATTTTACAAATATAGAATGCCCTTGTGCGCATAGGCGTAGCCAGGGGGCAGTTTTGGGTATTGTAACCCCCATCGCAATGAAATTTTATATATTTAACATAGGAATATATGAGTTGTAGCTCTGTAACCCTCTCATTGAGCGTATAACCCTCCTTATGAACTTTCTGCTTACGCCTATGCTTGTCAGACCACCATTTTGCATTTCACCCACCCACCATAGGCATACCCTGAAAGTTCATAAGGGGAGGGTTACAGGTTTACAATGGGGGGTCACAGAGCTACAGCTCCATTGTATTTACATGTATGTTATACATATTTTCATCGCAATGGAGGTTACAACCATAATCGATTCCCCTTGCGTATGCCAGTGTCACCCACTTCTTAAATAAAAGCGTTGGTTATTAACCAGAACGAAAAGTTAATCATATCGATTTTATTTATCAGTTCATGGATAAACCCCCCCACAATGGAGAGTATCTTTATACAAAGGCATCATTATCTTTACAAGGGAGGTACTTTATCGTTACAATTTAAGCTTACATAATAAACTTTTTGTATGGAATAGGCATGTATAGTTTGCATGAAATTTGCATCATATTGATTGTAACTACTAAAACCACAAAGTAGTTGAAAAATTAGAATTAATAAAAATAAAATTCAGTGCTAAAATAAATATTTTTATCAAAAGGAAAATATAATCTTAAAGTTCGCAAGATACGACAAAGAAAAAAAAAAGCATATGCAGCTCTTACCACTGAATTTAACTATGCATATATTTTACATGTGACCTCCATAAGGCGGAAACCTGCATACTACGGAATTTTTTCCATTCCCGTAAGGCAGGTTTCACTGTATATATACGCAAAATACACTCTTTTCCAAAAAAAACAACCGAAGCACTATGAAAAGATTATCTGTTTTTATTGAAACTATTGCAAGTCTAGCACATAGAGAGGAAAGAAAATGATAAATAATTCAAGGCCGTAGGACCCATCAATGGCTAGGAATTGCACATTGAATGTTCAAATCAATAGTTGGTGAAACTTCCCATGGTGACGATGCATGCTTATATACGTCTAGGTCAGGAGTGATGAAGTTTCCTAATGTTCACCTGCAACACATTCTGCTAGGCAGTCCACACTTATTGCCCTAGATCTGCGGCGCTCAAATCTGGCGGCCTACTATTTCCTATACATGTTCAATTGGCGAACAGTCTAGTGACCTTGCTGGCCAAGGAAAAGCATCAGCAGCATGGAGGCAACTCACAGATATGCGAGCCGTACGGGGCCTGGCATTTTATTGTTGAAAAATGGCCCCCCAGGCTGTCGTGTCATGAAGAGTAACGCAAATGGTTGCAGGATATCATCAACATATCGTTGAGCTTTGAAAGTTGTATGCAGGATGACTAGGGGTGTCCTGCTGTCGTACGAGATAGCACCCCACACCATCACTCTAGTGGTAATAGCTGTGTACCTCTGTAAAACAAAGGGTGTTCGGGACTGCTGTCCCTGGCACCTTCACATATGGATCAAGATGGTCATCTGCTCCAAGATTGAAGCGGGATTCATTTCTGAACACTATGCGATGCCAATCTTCTGGCAGCCATAATGATCGGCTTCGGCGCCACTCCAGACAACTCTGTCGATGATGTGGGGTTAAAGACGGACATCTTAAAGGCCGCTGTGAGTGTAACCCCACCTCATCCAAGCCTAGTGAGATGGTGGAAGATGCCACTTGTGATATGGAAGAGACTGTAGCACGTTGGATGGTGGACAATGATGCCGTTGTGTCATCTCGGGCCTATCGCACAATCAACCGATCTTGCCTCGCATTCGTTTACCTTGTCCTTCGTTCCGCCGATGAGTTCCTCGCAGCAACCATTGCTACCAACATCTTTGTACAGCAGTATCCGTATGGTGCAGGTGACGTGCTATTTCTCGGTAGGACCAGCCAGCTTCACGCCTACTGACTATTCGACAACGTTCAAAGTCATCCACTTGGCTATAACGTCTTCGACAATGTCGTAACAGCATTACTGGCTGCATCTACAGGGAAATTCAATACTGACAACCAGAAAAATAAACCGTTCGCAATTTTTACCTCTTTTATACGATGCCAATTGCGCAGTAGAAATGTGCGGTATGGTCGAATGTAACGCTCATTGACTTTGGAAATTTAATCATTTGTATACTTAGTCGGCCTGCAAAAGGGTTGCTGGTATCTAACTGGAAGGAGACCCACACGCTGAACGTATGTGACGATGTGTGGAACCGGTCAGGCCAGTAACCTAGTGTCCTACCCCGCCTTCAAGTGGTGCAGGCTGAGCTTTCTATTTATGTGGCAAATTAATATTTGCTGCACGGATAGAAAGGCGGAAGGGGAGGGCTAATTCACCAACCCGTCTAGCCAGCGTGGTGAAATTATGGCTAATTCCTCCATTATGTTGACACACCAGAAACCATGGCCCCTAGTCTCCAGGTGCTGGAGTGCTCCTGATCAAGACAGCGGTCAGTGTGGCATGAAAGCAGGGGGTGCTAAGAATCACTGGAATGGCCCAGGCTGCCGTTTGTTATTGACCTTGGCTACGTATAATGGACGATCCCTTGCTTCTGAAGCAAAACTTCAGGAATTGGAAGAGGAACTAGACAAGATCAAATGGGACATTGTAGGACTCAGTGAAGTTAGAAGAAAAGGTGAAGAGTTGGTGGAACTGAAAAGCGGACATTTGTTTTATTATAGAGGAACGGAAACTGGAAGAACAAGTGGTGTTGGCTTCTTAATCAACAAAAGAATTAAAGACTGTCTTCTGGAAGTTGAAAGTACATCAGATCGAGCAGCGAGGCTTGTTGTTCAACTAACCCAGCGATACCAACTTCAAATAGTACAGGTATATGCACCAACATCAAGCCATACCGACGAAGAGGTTGAAGAATTTTATGAAGAAATCAAAGAGTTACACACCAAAGGGAAACAACATATCAAGCTCATCATGGGGGATTTCAATGCAAGAATTGGACAACAGGAACAAGGAGAGACATCGGTTGGTAAATACGGATATGGGGAAAGGAATGAACGTGGCGATCAACTCATCGAATTTGCAGAAGCTGAAAACCTTAGCATCATGAATTCATTTTTTAAGAAGAAACCGCAAAGAAAATGGACATGGAAACACCCCAATGGAGGAACCAGCGAAATTGACTATATCCTGGCAAACAAGAAATCAATTATTGAAGATTGCAGCGTACTGAACAGATTTAATACTGGAAGTGATCATCGAATGGTGAGATGTAAAGTGCACTTAAATACTAAATTAGAACGACAGAAGCTCATTAGGAAACAAGTAAGTAAGAGGGTGGATCTAATGAAACTGAAAGTAAATACCGAGGCATTCAAGTTGGAATTAAAAAATCGCTTTTCTGCACTGGAAGGACTTATTGAAGAAGTTGATATCTCAGAAGCAAATGAAAACATTGTTAAGACAATAGTTGAAACTGCTGGGGAAATTGGTGGTGTAACCTGTAAAAAGCACAATAGCAAATTATCTGAGAAGACGAAACAGCTCATGAAAAGGCGAAGAGATATGAAGGTGGACAATCAAAATACCAGTTCCAGGATTGAGTACATAGAACTTTGTAAAACTCTGCGCAAAAGCATGAAAGAAGATATAAGAAAATTCAATTGTGAGTTAGTAAGGAAGGCCATTGAAAGCAACAAGAGCCTTAGGGTTGTTAAAGGGAGTTTGTCTATTGGGAAGAAACACATCATTGCATTAAAAGGAGAGGATGGCACCGTAACAAGAAATAGGGAAGAAATACTTAGAAGAGTTGAAGAATTCTACAAAAATCTATACGAAAGTAACAGTGGATTAAACGAAGACATTGAAATAGTCGAAGGAACAGCTCCTAAAATCTTAAAAGAAGAAGTTTCATTTGCAATAAAAAATATGAAGAAAGGAAGAGCCCCTGGTGATGATGGTATTACATTAGATATCTTAAAAGAAGCTGGAGAATATGTAGAAGACATACTCGCAAAATTCTTTACCAAATGTCTTAACAGCGGTAACATACCAAACCAATGGGATTCTGCAACAGTAATTCTTTTGCATAAAAAAGGTGATAAAGAGGATTTGAAAAATTACCGACCAATTAGCTTGTTACCTGCTATTTATAAAATCTTCACAAAAGTGCTAACACATCGCCTGCAGAAAAAATTAGATGCAGCTCAACCAAGAGAACAAGCTGGATTTCGAAGTGGATTCAGTACAGTGGACCATATTCAAGTATTAAGAGAATTAATTGAAAGAACACATGAATATGAACTTCCATTGTGTGTTGCATTTATTGACTATGAGAAGGCCTTTGACTCTATTAAAACATCAGCAGTCATCAACTCTTTAAGATCAACAGACATCGAGGATGTGTACATTGACATGGTGAAATGTGTGTATAAAAATGCAAGTGCAAAATTTCGGTTACATAAAGATACCAAAACTATCAAAATTGGTAAAGGTGTGAGGCAGGGAGATACCATTTCTCCAAAACTTTTTACTTCAGCTTTACAGATGATTTTTCAGCAGATAAATTGGAATAACAAGGGAATAAAAATAAATGGTGAATATTTAAATCATCTGCGGTTTGCTGATGACATTGTTATTTTTTCAACGGACCCATCAGAACTCCAAGACATGGTACAAGAGCTCTCAACTAGAAGTAAAGAAGTTGGACTCAAGATGAACCTACAAAAAACTAAGATCATGTTCAATAATTTTGTAGAGGAAACAAAAATACAAGTTGACAACACTGAGCTAGAAATTGCTGATTCATATATTTACCTTGGCCAGCTGATTTCAATGGATGGCAACATTATGAAAGAACTCAACAGACGTATTAAACTTGGCTGGAGTGCATTTGGAAGAAACAGTTTTATCCTGAAGGGGAAATTGCCTTTGTGTCTAAAAAGAAAGGTCTTCAACCAGTGTGTATTGCCAGTCCTCTCTTATGGATCAGAGACATGGAGTCTAACAGTTGGAGCAATACGAAAGTTACAGACAACGCAAAGGAGCATGGAGAGGTGCATGCTTGGAATAACTAGGAGAGATCGAAAAAGAAACACTTGGGTGAGAGAGCAAACTAGAGTAGAGGACATCATTGTTAAAGTAAAAGGGCTGAAATGGCGATGGGCTGGGCATATTGCAAGAAGAACTGATCAACGATGGACAACAGAAATTCTGAACTGGATTCCAAGAGACCACCGAAGACCTAGAAAACGTCCTCAAACTAGATGGGTGGATGAAATAAGAAAACAGGTTGGGGTGACGTGGAAGCGAATTGCTCAGGATAGACTTGTGTGGAAAGCATTTGGAGAGACCTTCATCCAGCAGTGGATAGATAATGGTTGAATATGATGATGATACTTAGTCTAAGAATTTGCATGAGAGGAATTTGCAGTTGAGATGGACGATTATTTTTAGGGTGCTTCGTTTTTTTGTTTTTTGTTTTTTTTTTTTTTTTTTGCAAAAGTGTGCATTATTAAGTGATGTCTATATCTTACAACAATATTTTGATTCATGACACACTTTGGCAGCAAAGATTTAGTTTTTTTGAGTCATTCTTCAGTTGTTAAAATATTGAGATAGTTTTCAGATAATATAAAATAATAAATGCATGGTGCTTGATTTCAATAACTTACGGGAACCACCCAATTTATAATTTATATAGATATGTATATTTTACATTAATCTTGTTATTTACATACGAGTTAACGTATTATGGATAGTAAATTAATTTTTAGCAACCTGCTAATAATTTATATACAATTTAATTATTAGAAATGTTCATATATAAACTGGCAATTTCATTTATGACTTACGGTCATTAATCTAAAAACCCTTAAATATTCTGCATAAAAAAGAGGATTTTGACTAGCTGAAATTTTGAAGTAGTATATAGTCCCTTAAAATGTAGTTAAGGCTTTTGGTCTTTTTAGTGATGAAGCATGAAATGTTATTTAACTGGTTGTTATCTATTATTAAGAATATTCATATGTGGAAAGGACTTATTCACAATTTTTAAATGGTCGCTACCCGAACTGTTTCCGCACATCAATGGCATGTTCAAAATTTGTTCAAATTTTTTATTGGTGCATTTCAATAAACAGTTGTAGCTAGTGTAATATATAGTTGAATATACTTAATGTTTCAAGTTTAAAGTTAAAATCAATCGTTTCCAACAATTAAAATATTAGCTTTAATTATGAGACAAATCAAAACCATGCAGTGTTTGCCGAGTACCTACGGTCTCCAATATATTTTGTAATCTATATTCACATCCATACGCGTACGCGGAAAGGTCGTAAAGGGGGGTTACGAAGCTACAACTCGCACATTCCTATGTTAAATATACAAAATTTCATTGCAATGGGGGGGGTTACAACCCCCATCAACACCCCCTGCGTACGCCAATGTCCACATCACCTGAATTTATACAAATGTAGAGGAAATAAAAAGCTCGCCATTAATCAAATGCGTTATAAGAATAACGTCATATTCTAGATCAGTGCTGCCTGATCTATTTTGGCATCATGAATTTGACAAAGCAGACCACACCTAATAAAGAAAGCAGGCAGCCCAGGGAGGAAATTACATAAAAAGGTTAAACACTGGTAAAATAGCAATGAAAAAGATCACTCAAGCTTTCGGACGCATCAGCAGCAGTCCTTCATCAGGAGTAATGACGATGTTATGTTTCTGTCTCTTTTTATACTTGAAATTTCTGGAAAAAAACCGTCATCAGAGTAGTCCCGCAGAATGGAAAAACCCGGTGGGAACCAATGGGAGGCCTCCAATAGAATCATGGAAGAACCCCAATAGGGACTAATGAGAAACCCATACTGCGGGCTACCTAATTTGGAGGTCCCATACATTTCAAAGTAAGAGTTGTTTATAAGTTTCTGGAAGTGGTTGTGATGTATTAATGGCTTTCCCATGTAGTTTGTAAGTTTCTCAAGATTCCAAGAAGAGTCTATTATTTTTGTTTGTGATGTGCCGGTGTAGTATTTTTGTTGAGTCCCAGTCGGGTTCGTGTCCGTGTTGTAAAGCGTGTTCTGCCAGACATGAAGCTATGTCTCCTTTCGCGAGTGCTTGTTTGTGTTCTTTTCTTCTTGTTTTGATCATTCTTTTTGTTTGTCCTATGTAATGTTTGTTGCAGTCTTTGTATGGTATTTGGTATATTGCGCCTGTGAGATCTTCTGGTGGAACTGGGTCTTTAACTTTTGTAAGTTGTTTGCGAAGTGTTGTGACAGGGGAATAGAATGTATGGATATTTGCCTCTTTAAGGATGCGAGAGATTGTTTCGGAAATGCCGTGAATATATGGAATAGATATGCGGGTGTGAGATGTATTGTTTAAAGATGTACTATTGGGTCTACAGTTTCTGAGAATGAATCGTTTAGGGTATCCATTATTTTTAAGTGCCGTGTGTATGTGTTTTGTTTCTGTGTTTGAAAGTGTTTCATTACTGCAGTGAGAATTCACTCTAAGACTTAATGTTTTAACAACGGAAGCTTTGTGGCATGTTGGATGATGAGATTTAAAATCGAGATATCTGTCTGTATGTGTGGGTTTACGGTAAACTGAGGTGAAGATTGAGTTATCGTGAGATCTGTGTACAAGAACGTCTAGGAAAGGGAGTTTATTGTTCTGTTCTGTTTCGTATGTGAATTTTATATGCGAGTTTAAGTTATTAAGGCAATAGAAGAAGCTTTGGAGTGTATTAGTTTTAAGTATAACAAATGTGTCGTCAACGTATCTTTTCCAGAATTTAATGTTAAAATTCAGTGAAGACAAAGCAGTTTCCTCAAATGACTCCATAACCAAGTTAGCTACAACACTTGAGACCAGAGATCCCATGGCAGTGCCAAAAACTTGTCTATAGATAGAACCATTTGAGGAGAACACAGCAGAGTCCAGACAAAATTTCAACAATGTGCTGATGTCGTGAGGTGTTAGTGAAGTGCGTTCATGTAGTGTTGTGTCATTTTGGAGGCGTGTAAGTGCGATGTCGATTGCAAGTGATGTGGGAATGCAAGTGAAGAGAGAAATTACATCGAATGAGACCATGAGGTCTTCGTCAAGTTGTAGGTTATTTAAAGAGGTGCATAAGGATTGGCTAGTAGAAATAGTGTAGTCGTTACTATCGATTATAGGAGAGATTAGACGTGAGAGGTGTTGTGACAAGTTATATGTAGGAGAGCTGCACAAGCTAACTATTGGTCTGAGAGGAATATTTTGTTTATGAATTTTAGGTAATCTGTAGAAGGATGGTAAGCGGCCAGAAGTGCATTTTAAAGAGTCATAGAGATTAAATGTAAGTTTTTTAGATTTATAGAATTTTAGAAGGAGAGAGTTCATTTTGGATTGAATTGTTTGTGTAGGGTCTTTTGTGATGCAGGTGTATGTATTTGTATCAGATAAGAGTGTAATAATTTTATTTAAGTAGTCTGGACGATTTAAGACGACTGTGGTACGGCCTTTATCAGCTGGCAGTATGACAAGGTCCTTGTCGTTCCGTAGCTCCCGGAGGGCAACCCTTTGCATAGGCGTTAGGTTATCCTCAGGGAGTTTTGGACGCCGAAGGAGTCCTGCCACTCTGCAGCGGATATCAGCTGCAACACGGTCGTCGGTGTGAGTATTTTATAGGGCATTTTCTATAGAAGCGAGAATCTGTGGTGTAGGAATTTTAAGTGGAGCAGGTGAGAAATTCAGGCCGAGAGATAGCACAAATTGCTGTTGTAGTGTGAGATTTTATTAGGAAGATTTAGTAACCAGTTTTTTGTAAGAAGTTTTGACTGTTTTAAAATAGAAGATCTAAGGTTGTTAAGTTTACGTAAATGAGTAAGACGAATATGTTCTTGGATTTTAGATTCTTGTGAGCGAGTAGCGGATTTAACTAGGAGCATGGTAAGAAAATCAAGTTTAGTATTTAGAAGGAAAGTAAGAAAGAATATTTCATTTTGAAGCTGAGTAAGAATGCAGTGACAGAGAAATTCTAGTGGAAATAAATTTAAGATTTGTGTTATGTGCGATGCAATGTCCAAGAGATGAATTTACAAGAGATTTAACTTTAAGTGTGAAAGGGATAAGAGATTCCTTTTTACAAGTGTGATTAAAGTGAAGATGTTCTTTAAAACGTATAACTTTAATGTGTGTTTTGATGTATTTACGAACTATTTGAAGAGTTTCCTGACCAAAGTGCAAACGAATAAAATTAAATATGGTGAAGTTAAGAGTGAGTGAAGTTAAGTGCGAGTGAAGTTTAAGCGCGATTGAAGTTTAAGCGCGAGTGAAGTTTAAGCGTGAGTGAAGTTAAGTGTGAGTGAAGTTAAGAGGGGGTGAAATTTAAGTATTAGTGAAGTTGAGTTAAGTGCGAGTGGAATTAAGTGCGAGTGAAATTTAAGTGTGAGTGAAGTTAAGTGTAAGTGAAATTTAAGAGTGAGTTAAATTTAAAAGTGAGTTAAATTTAAAAAGTGAGTGAAATTTAAGTGTGAGTGAAGTTAGGTGCAAGTGTAAGTGAATGTGTGAAAAATAATTTTCCAAAGTGCCTTTTAGGCCACGTGACCTTTGCTTCCAACAAGTGTAATAGCAACCGTGCCTTAGAACTTTTTAGGGTTCAGCATGAAGATCGACACCGCGAATACTATGGAAGGAGTACAAAGTAACGTTTGGAATAAATGAATACTTACTGAGGATCTCCGGCTGGATGATCCGTTACCACAGTCCAGAAACTGGAACGCAAAAACCTGAAAGAGAAAGGATGAAGTGGAACTGCTGCTGTTTAGTAAAGTATATTTTAAATTTTGTACGATGTTACCTATTATATAATTTTATTTAAAATTTGGGGACACAAAACCCTAATACCAACATTGGGGAAACGGGTCCCCCTGTCCCCCACTAACTTTCCCGTGGTATACATACATGTGGACGATGCGCCCCCCCCACCCCCTTTACACTTACATGTGCACATCGCGCGCATCCCTCTTTGCGCCTATATACGCATGTTATGTCCCCACCTCCAGCCTTCCGCTATGGTACATAAATAAAAATATTGTCATACATTAGTCACAATTTAACTCGAGCTTAAAATAATAATATCATGTACGAAAGATATCCTGCGCCGCCCCCCCCCCCTCCCTTTGAGCAACTGTCACACACACACACACACTCCGCCTAGGGATCGCGCCCTCCCACAATTTAAGAACCTCTAATCTAGTGTTTATTGACACGTTTCCCATGTTGCAATTGGCGAGTGATACTTTTTACCAAACATTTTGTCAGCGCCAACCCTATGGAAGCGCCTTCCTCGCTTGGCGCCGGCCCCGCCGCAGGCCGGCTAGAACAGGCCCTAATTAGAGC
>QLNU02011911.1:0-15172 GCA_006491805.2 Dysdera silvatica | reverse complement strand
TGCTCCAATCCGTATATTTGGTTAAACATTAAGTTACGAAAATACTTTACAGAATATGTATCATTGAAGAACTGTGAATGCAAATTCTAATGTCACAATTTTAAAGCAGTGCAGTAAACCTATTATTTGCACTCTGTTAAAATACATATTACGACAACTAATGGGAGTTCCGCATCATACTAAAATGAATGCAATGCGTCTCCAAGTTTCTAAAGATTAATAACTCTCGTTAAAGTCGAAAATAATGACTGTGGTACAATGATCCATAGAAATAAAAGGATTTTTCGGAAATTAATTCGGAATTTAGAGAACTGATGTTGCTACTATATTTACGATAAAAGGCAAATAACATTTCAGCACCAACCATTTCAGAAGGAACCAGTCTGTATTGTTGTAAGAAAACCATTAGCAATAGTAGCCTGAAAAGTAATGAACCAATTCTATAGACAGTTTCTTTCTGCTTTTTTAATCTTTTTCCTAGAGTAAAACAGATTTGAAGAAGTGAAAATCCAGAGTAAAAGTGACTTTCGAGAAAGTGGATTTAAAGGGAAAGGAAAATGAAAATGAAAAGAGGAATATTCCAAATCAGTGAAAAAAATTCTAGCATTTAAATGTATCAATATCGATGACAAATATCGATTAAAATGCTCAATATACCAAAGCTGAGTTTGGTAACAATTAATATGAATCGGGTTGTTTTTAGCTAGTGGTATTTCCACTGTATCAGTAATTACCTAATAGGGGAATAAAACCATCCCTCACTGATCTGATATTGGATGTTTACACTGTACCCACTAAACTATTAAAGTCTGCAAAATTAGAGGTCTGGAATCATTGAAAATAAGGGTGAAATCAGGGAAAAAAGAGGATAAAGTACGTAACACTCATTAAATAAAATTACTTTGGGCTCGCTTTATGAAACGGACTCGTTTTCGTTCACACAGTGCTAATGAAAAATAAATTCTAGGGGGGAGAAAGAGGAAAAATTATTTTATAAAAGAAAAAAATCACAATGTCACCAGAAAATACAAATCAAAAACCACATTCAGAAAAAGGCGTAATATCGCCAAGGTTGCCTTCATTGGCACATAAAACTCCAATGGTTACAGAAATTGACAGTTTGGGGACATGAATCGTACAATCTGAGCTACGTAAGATTTGCCATTTGTAAAATTTTGTCACCGAAGAGGTAGGCCATAATTGTGCCAAAGAGCCTTCTGGTTCTATTGAGTTTTCCATTTGTTTGGATGTAAAAAAGCGTGAAACGCACACAATTTTATAATGAAATCATTTTTCTCTCTTGCAACAATATAATATTGTGTGACATAATAAAAGTACGACAAAACATGAAAAATAAGGTCATTAAATCATATATTCCTTTTTTTAACAGTATGTCAGTGTGTGAGCCACAAAGCCGCTTCATAATTCATGTAATCATCAAAAGAGGGATTCGTACCAGCCCCGTTGAAAATTCCCAAAAACAATACAGTAGACAGTTTTTCCAATCGTCATATCATTAACAGTAAACATGTTGATTGCATGGAAATAAGGATTTACTTTTAATAATAGGTTCCTTACGTACAGGTGGTTCATAAAACTCGACTAGTGTATGAAAAACGAATGCGCTGTTTTGCTATCCAAGCATTCTAATTTACGCATTTATTATTGATCATAGAGAACTAGAAAGAAAGATTTAAAATCAGATAACATTCTGAAATCTGCTGCCGAAAGAATAACCGGACTCTTAACGCCACTCGTTACAAGGTAAAGAGTATTTAGTAATATCTCATTGGTTCATGGTTAAAGAAGACCAAATATTGTTAATTATTTTGCACTTTTCAACCGCATAGGTAATTTGGAAAAGAATATATCTAAAAATTAGAAATATGCACTTACGGGTCGCAAAGGACAATTTTACTAATATTTTCGTAAGGCTGCAATTAGCAGATAACACTTATATTGGATTCGATGGAAGAGAGTTTGAACTACTAAAAATTTTGTCCAATTTTGTGAACTTCACGTACGAACATGTTCGCAAAAGACAATGCGTGGGGTATTGTGAATGCAGATGGATGTTGGAACGGGATGATGGGAATGTTACAAAGGAAAGACGCCGACATAGGTCTTGGAACAGTCGCAACGTATTCCAGGTTGAACGTGAATGACATTTCATTCCATTACGATGTCGTGGTTAATACATTTATGATCAAGAAAGCGAGTCTCTTACAAACAGAGTATTATTTTGCTTATCCATTTCATCTTTCAATCTGGATAGGCACAGCCATCTCCCTAGTTGTTTGTTCTGCCTTGTTATCAATACTTGGTTACGTTAATTCGAAGAGCAAGAGAAATATTTCCCTTCTCTTGATAGATATAATTACTTCTTCAGAAATATTAATCGGAATTGGAGAAATCACCAAAGGTTTCAACAGAGTTGCAGTGAGAATATTTTTTGCGTTATGTGCTCTGTCACTTCGAATTCTCATGTTCAGCTTCACAGGTCTGCTGTTGTCGTGTTCAATGGCACCACTGATGGAGATACAGATTGAAACTTTAGAACAACATAACATAAATGAGCACTGAAGTTGAAGGGAGAATTAGATGGATTTGTAGCTTTCGTTTCTGGCAAAAAATTGCTGCAAGTATGTTATTAAATGTTTATCATAAATCCGATAATTCGAAATTATTTTCGGAAACTAATGGGACATTTGAATATAATGTAGCGCAGCATGTTACTAAAATCGCAAATGACTAGTTCACGCTAAGTATTAAACGGCTGTAGTACAAAATGATATACTAATATAGAGAATGCTTACTTCGTCTATTACTAATATGCTAAATATTAAGTAGTATTAATCAAGCGGTCACTGAATAAATGTAATCGATGTCAATGAATAAGATAAGGTTATACCTATTTAGCTGGCGTTTTACCTCTAAATAGCTAGTGAATAACCAAGCGGTACCTTAGACAAAAGACCAATTGAAACCAATACTGATTCCTTAATGTATTCCTAATATTGATAGAAACACCACGAGCCGTATAGTATACAAATAAACGTTGGGACACAATAAGGAACTGAGTGTTCTATATTGTTTGTTTGGATTTTTTATGGCGCAAGAGCATCTGGGCTATACTGCGCCAAACATGGTAAAATCAAAGACGGTAGTAAAAGCCAATACTTTTTAAAAATTTAAAAACGTGCGTATGGTCAGCACTCCCATTCAAAATGTCAAACACCGATGAAGAGTCAAAAGCAAGAGCGCGGACAAGTCTATAATAGGGGCACCGAGTCTGCTCCTTAATGAAAAATAGATTTGAATTTGTGTTCTGGGACTGATGGAGATTCCGATCGCGCTGCCAAATTGGCCTCTGTTAAAAATGAAATACGGAAAGATCTTGATATTAAAATCACTGAAATAAATAATGAATGGGAATCGCGATTTGTCGTCTTGGAGAGCAAGATTCAACATCTAGAAAGAACTACTGCTGATCTTGAATGCGCCCTAGAAGAACACCAGCAGTACATTCGTCAGCCCTGTCTCATAATATATGGTTTACCGGAAACTGAGAACGAAAACCCAATTACCGTTGCAGTGGATACTTTAAATGAAAAGATAAAAACTACCCTGTTATCAACGGATTTGGCAAACGCGCATCGTCTAGGAAGCGTAAGGCGCAATACCACTCACGGACAATCGCCGAGACCTATGATCATCAAATTTATAAGAATGGCTCAAAGAGACTATGTCTTCAAGAACAAAAGACTTCTGAAGGGTACTGGCCTGGTCATAGCCGAAAGCCTTACCCACATTAGAAAACAGGCCTACAACGAAATTCGTGCTAAAGGCGTACAATGCTGGACACAGCAGGGAAAATTTTCTTGCTAACTGAGCGTGGTGAGAGGGTAATTCTCAAGTCACTGACTGACATCCGCAATTACAGAGAAAGAGATTAACATTGTTCATTTGGATATGCATGATTTACTATTTCTTTTGTCGCTGTTGCAATTCCAATACTGTCCTTGCACCATAAAGACAAACTTTTTACTGAGCGTGATAATGTGGTTGTGCTCAGGTCGCTGATGGACAAACGCAGCTACAGAGAAAGAACTTAGGATTACTAAATTGGATGTACGTAGTCTACTATTTCTCTTGTTGCTGTTGCTTCACCGATACTGCTCTTGCGACATAAAAAGGTAAATGAAAATTAACAGGCTAACCTTTTATATGATCATGATCCAGGCGTGTTTTGAGTATGTTCTTCATGTCATAATAGCCTACTTATCAAAAATCGCATTAAATAACTTATAATTTTTCTAGGCTGTTCTGACCCTTTTTCCTTTTGTCCTTGCGCCATAATGGATCATGATTGCATCTGAGCTGTAAACGTGTTCTTGTCAAACTAACCTACTCATTATAAGCATGTTTCATAACTTTTAATTTATCATTTCTACGCCTAAACTGGTCAATCGAATGAACCTAGTGTTTTCAGTCAATTTTTTCATATTATATTCGATGTTAACTTACTTTATATTTATCAATGCAATGTCTATATTTCATATCAGATGCTTCTATATATTTCGTAAGACACCACACTGAATACAAGTATTATTTTATCCTTCAAGTGAACAGCGTTCAGCTTGTATATTACATGAAAATTGTTTATCTAATTAAATATTCTGTAAAACTTATATAGACGAATAACACGAGGACTCAGTTTAGATCTAAATTTCTAATCTGCTCTAACCTTCTTCCTTTTGTCCTTGCGCCATAAATGATCATGATTTCATCTGTTTTAAACATGCTCCTGTCGTCCAACTAGCCTACTAATCACAAAACATATTACGTAACTTATAGTTTTTTTGTTTTTTTTTTACGTCTAAACTTAACAAATGAATCTTAGATTTCAATCAATTTTCTCATATTGCATTTGCTGTTAATAACTTTGTCTATCAATACAGTGTTTATATATCATATCAGATGCTTCTGTTTTTTTTCACATGATACTACAAAGATATACTAACTACAATTCTTATTTTTTTATTTTTTTCTCCTTCAAGTGAATGTTCAGTTCGTATAAAATTATATAGTTATATTGTAAATTTTGCGAGCAGTTCCCTATTGTAGGATGCATAATGACCATTACTGTCCTTACGCCTTAAATATTTAAATTTGTTTGCATAATAATTTAGCCTATTATTCAGATATATAATTTGATGGTCTTACACATGAATCAATTATAAATTCAGGTTTTGCCTTATCCAATGGGTATTCCGATGCACCGTGTTGGCTCAGTTGGATGTTGTAAATGTAAATTTTAATATTAAAATATTGGTGTTTAATAACAGGCTATTACTATTCGAAATGATTTTTTTATGTCGTATTCGCTAATTAACTAAACGACTATTATTGTGATATGTTGCCCAGATGGCTTTTGACCATATACGAATTGATATATATCTTTATATCAAAGTATATTTATATTGAATTATTGTATTTTTACATTATTTATTTATTTATTTATTTTAGTATTCTTTTATTTTTATATATTTATTTATTTTAGTATTCTTTTATTTTTATATATTTATTTATTTTAGTATTCTTTTATTTTTATTTTTATATATTTATTTATTTTAATTTATTTTAATATTCTCTTACTATATTTTATAAACGTCATTCCTGAATCGCGGAAATATAACCGATTGTGGCTTTGCGGCCCTCGGGGATTCATTCACAGAGCCGGATAATGAATTAACTCTTGATATTAATAACCAATATTACCATCCCTCACAGATTCCTTCTCATAGTCAAGTTAATAACACATTATTAACCGTTCATATTAATGCATGCGGTATTACTAACAAAGTGGAATTAATTGAAGACTTCATCCTTGGTATAAATCCATCCCCTGACATATTATGTATAACTGAGACCTGGCTCTGCCCAAATCAGGCTCCATCTCTTTTTGATTATGAATCGGTCTCGATTGCAAGTGAATTGGGTAGAGGAGGTGGTGTTGTAATGTATGTTAAAAGAAAACATGAGTTTAATTTGATACCTCAATGGACAGGAATCTTCCCTGGGGTTGAGATGCTGACATTACAGATTTATGGTATTTTTATCACTACCATATATCGACCACCTTCTGGTGAATTGGGAGATTTTTTATGTCGTCTTCAGGACCTACTTGCCTTTATTACTTCCTCGAGAAAGAGGTTAATCATCATGGGAGATTTAAATATTGATTTATATACTTCCGATGAAAAATTTGTAAACCATGCACAAGCACAGAGACTATTGGATCAGATCTTCTCATTTGGATTTAATAACTATATTCATAACCCAACTAGAATTACATCACATTCTTGTACAGTTATTGATCACTGTATTACAAACGTTTTAAATCCACAATGTGGCATACTTCTTTATCAGATTAGCGATCATCTTCCCATATTTTCAATTTTTGGTATTTCACAAGGAATATCTAGAAGACATGGTAATCCATCTTTTATTAGAGATTTTTCTGAAATGAATTTACAGACATTTAAAGCAAAGTTACAAAGAGTAAATTGGAATAATTTATATCTCTTGGATAATCCACTACATGCTTATGGATATTTCGTGGATACCTTCAAAAACAATTATGAAGTTTGCTTTCCATTAAAAACAATAAGCAAAACCAAACGTATACGTAAACCATGGATTACAACTGAAATTTTTAGAGAAATAAGGAAGAAAAATAAACTTTACTTCAAATTTTTAAAAGATAAATCACCAACAAAATTTGCTGTTTTTAAGTCATTTCGGAATAAATTGAATACTAAAATAAAACGTGCGAAACAGGCATATTTTTCGGCACTATGTAATATGAATAATAGGAAAACATGGTCAGAAATAAATGAACTTATGGGAAGATCAAAATCCAGAACAAGAGAAATTGATAAACTAATAACTCCTCATAAAACGATTACTAACATATCACAGATTTCTAATACATTCAATGAATATTTCATTGAATTTCCTTACTCTTTATCTAGTAAATTTAATAATGTATTCCAAAGATGCCATGATTATAATATCGCTAATTCCTTTTTCTTGGATGGGGTCACTGAACTTGAGACAATTCGACTAATTAATAATCTTAGTGCTAATAAAGGACCAGGCCCAGATAACTTTCATCCAGTTCCCATTAAATATTGTGCTCATGAGATTTCAGGGCCTTTAACCCACATCTTTAATCTAATCTTTTCCACTGGTGAGATTCCGCCGGAATTTAAGACGGCAAGGGTTGTTCCGATTCATAAAAAGGGTTCATATACTGACGTTGCTAATTATAGACCGATATCAATATTATCGGTGTTTACAAAAATACTTGAAAAACTCATTTATAATAGATTATTAAAATACTTTGAACATAACCACATCATACAGGAAAATCAATTCGGTTTTACTAAAAATAAATCTACTGAACAAGTATTGTTAACGGCAACAGACTTCATATATTCGGCTTTGGACGGTGGTGACTCATCAATTGGAATTTTTTTTGATTTGTCACGGGCATTTGATACCATTAACTATGATAGACTTTTATATAAATTACAATTGGCAGGTATACGCGGAAAGCAAAATCTTCTTTTCAGAAATTACCTTTTTGGAAGATCTCAATATGTGCAAATAAACGAAAATCAATCTATCGCCAGATCACCTCTATGTGGGGTTCCTCAGGGGTCGACATTGGGACCTTTGCTTTTTATTTTTTATATTAATGATCTTTTTTTTCTGCCAACTCGATCTAGAGTTCTATGCTTTGCCGACGACACAAGCATCTTTTATAGGGAAAGGAATCTTGATGTGCTGTTTTCACTTGTAAATAATGATATTGATATATATATAAAATACTTTAGAGATAACTATCTTTCACTTAATAAAAAAAAAATATATATATATCCTGTTTTCAAATAAACATAGCAAAAACAACTACTTGTGTAATACCATAAAAATAGATAACGATATAGTTCCGTTATCGCAGGAGACGAAATTCCTTGGAGTTACCATTCAAGCTAATTTAAAATGGGATACACACATTAACCTATTGTGCTTAAAAATTGGTAGATTTTTGGGAATATTGGCAACATTAGTATTTATATACCTATAAAATTTTTGATCAATCTATATTATTCTTTTATTTTTTCTCATCTTTTTTATTGTTTATCGGTCTGGGGATACACTTCACAGGCTAACCAAAGTAGAATTTAGTCATTACAAAATAAATTCTTCAATATTATTAACCATAAATTACCACAACCAATGTCGATCCGTGAGGTTCCGCAAAGATTCAATTTATTAACTTTTAATCAACTTTTAAATTATAAAATTTTGTTATTAATGTTTAAAAAAATTAAAAATACTAGTCTATCTATTCCAATTGATTTACAGCAACCTACACATAACTATCCAACAACAAGTAGACGTAACTACAGACCTCAATTTTCTCGTCTGGAGCTGGGTTACCACAGAGTGGGTTCTTCAGGTCCTAAATTGTGGAATCGGCTGCCTTCTAATATAAAAGAGATAAATTCCTATTCTAAGTTTAAGTCTTTAATCCGGATCCTCCTTACTAATTCTATTTAATCAATCGCATACTTAATTTAATTTTCGCTGATGTTTGCGCAGTGACATCCCATGGGGCTGCTTTGGCCACAATGTGCTTTGGCTATCTGGTATCTCCTGGGTGGTGCAGGCTTTGTCAGACTACGTCTTTACCTGCGCTACCCAGGCAGACATGGACAAAATTTTATTTCACAGTATATTAATTAATGTATTGATATTTTTTTTTTAATTAAATTTGATGTATTTATATTTTTGTAGTTAATTTTATGCATCTATATTTTCGTATAATGTTAATGTAGATATGTCTTTGTTCTTATAATTAACTTAAACTAACATTAATTTGTAATCCCAATGTATAATTTTTGTTGTTCATGTTGCTGCCTAAATAAAGTTGCTAAAAAAAATAAATAAATAAAATTGTTACATTTATTATAAAGCAATTTCACATCAATCTGAATTTGACTGTGGGTATACCTTTAACATAGACGTAAGTTTCGGGTTAAATATATGTAAAACTGGGGAGTAAGGCATAAAAAGCCAAAACTCAAATTGAGAAGGAAAAAGTAAAGTTTTGCCTCTGTTCTAAAAAAAAGCTGGGGGGCATTTACGCCTTGCCCCCGTCAGACTACATCTATGTCTCTTAATACCGGGCCCTTACCCAGAGCCTGAGATATCAGAAGTATATTTGTGTCATGCAGGCCGTTCTAAATAAGGCGATCTTGTGGAGTTGGTGTCTTATAATTTTGTCAATTCCTATCGTATTCTGATACTTTTCAGGATTTGGTGGAATTGCACCCGACGCTGCCATTGCTATGGAGATAACAGCAGCTGTTTTTCCATAACCTTCTCACTTCGATTTGCAGATATCTGTACTTTGTAATTTTGTCAAATTCTTCATTCTGCATTCATAGGTCACAGGGAACAGCAGCATCTATTATTCAAACTTGCTTCTTCTCCACTATTGTTAAGTCAGGTGTATTATGAGTAAGATGTTTGTTATTTTGTATATGAAAATCCCATAGTGTCTTAACTTAGTTATTTTAAATAATCTCATCAACTTTGTGATCTTATAAAATCATTATTTATCATTTAATAACAAATTTTCAAATAAATGGATAACCCTGTTGATAATATACCTATTAGTAATCTTAATCTCTTATCCGATTATCTAAGTTTGATACACCCTTCAATTAAAAACAACTTTTTTTAGAAGCAGTGACTCTTGTTTCATATAAGTAAACCTTGCAGTGGGGAAAAGAATTTTCGCAGATTTAATAATTTTCAGTTCACGAATAATTACATTCTTTACAACGTTTATTTATGTCATCAAACAGCCAGAGAAATAAATATGTTTTAATTACATATTTCACCCGATATCGCTTATTTCATTCCTAGTCGAATATTTTACAATTAATGTCATTATCTAGTTCATGAATTTTACATGAGTGGCTTAAAATAGAATTCATGTGATTTCATATTTATTTCATATTTATTTATATCGATTTCATATTTATTTAATATTTATTTATATCGATTTCATATTTATTTAATATTTATTTATATCGATTTCATATTTATTTATATCGATTTCATATTTATTTATATTGATTTCATATTTATTTATATTGATTTCGTATTTATTTCATTATATTTCATAATTATTCGTATTTCGGTTCTACTGGTTGGAATAATTTCCAACCATATGCGATATGTTCTAAGGTCCGAAAACAATGGAGATATGCTTGAAAATTTCAGTATGTCATAAGTCATGTTAAACTGATGCAAGGACAAATTCAGAAAATATTTCCCGGATGGTGGAGGAGGCACAAAACTTGAAAATCAGTGTAAACTAATTTTCAGAGCAAGGGACATAAAGCCTGAAATTTGTGAAGTGCGCAAATTTGTTATCTTTGGATGGGAGGGGAGAAGCTCCCTGCGTTCTCCCCAAGATAGATTTGCACGAGAATCAATGGCCTCCTGCAATTTTTTGATTGATGATTGGCGAATATTTTCATGGCATAGAATTGCCATAGACGCGTAAAACGATGGTATTAATGTGACGTCACATTTTTTCTATTTAATGTAGTATTTAGAAGAAACATCCATTCAAATAAATATGATTTTGCTAAGAACGAAATATAAATTTTTTAGATTTCTATGTCAAGTAAAGTTCTTTTTCTTCAGTAAATTAAATTTTTCCATTTGTGCCTTAACGCTTCGAGTCTTGTTCAATTTTTGCCTTAAACTATTAGTTTAAACCTTTTTAATTAAATAATTAGCTTAAGCATATAATATTAAATGCAAGTTATAGAGCTAATTTGATAATAAAAACACTATTTTTGTATTAACTTTTAATTTTAGGGGTGAAAAAGCAAAGTATCTTGTAAATTAAATTTAATTCAGTGCTTCTTTTCTTTCTTCCTTTTAATGTCTTCCCTTTCAACAGACTTGGGAGACAAAGTCCCCTGGCACATCGACTAAAACGTGATGTAATTAGAAACATGAAAACAAATTTGATAAAAAGCTAATATAATGAAATTACCATATCCGGAATCTCAAGTTTAGAAGAAAAATGTATACTTAAATATTTTGTAAAGATACAAATGCCTAATAATATCTTTAAAATTAAGAATGCAGAGTGGTTAGTAAAGTCCTTATACACGCAGATAACTGTTGAACAAAGAGCTATATGTATGAACGTGATGTGTAGGTATAGTAAAGTAACTATGTACTACAAGATGAGACTACGTGCAGCGCCTCTAGCGGAAAAATTCAGAACTTAGAACTGCTATCTCGAAAACTATTCAAGATACGGGGAAAAGTCAATTGCAAAGTTGTTAAGCACCAGCTAGTTAGTACGAAACGATTGTTTTTGTTTTTTTTTCACCGCCTTAAAAAGGCAAAAATCGTGATTTCGGAAATTTAAGGGGTACAGGATACCCCTGCGTGAGAGCTATCCCTTCGTACAGCTATGTATAGAGGGAAAGCTTCAAGTAGGGGCGATCCTTCCATTACACACACAATATCGTCACAAAGCGCATGATATGTAAATGTGTACGCTACGTCATACGTTATCGGTAAGCATAAAATAGTGGTCAGGTAAGGATTGTAAGACAGTATGAGAAGAGAAACTGTGCGTTAAACGTCTGTAGTTATACAGTAGACGGCGAATTATTCCAACAACGAGTATTGCGAGATGGCGCTGTTATATGGGGAATGTGGTCGTAATGCAAGAAAAAGTGCACAACAATATGTCGTACGTTTTATTTTGGGACCCCATCCGACTGCAATAACCATCACTAATGTGGTTCGACGGCTAAAAGTGTCGGGTAGCGTTACACCTCGTCCCCGTTCAGGTTCCTCCGCAAGCGTAATTCAGGGTGTGAAATAGGGTGGAATGAAACGGCCCATTTTTTTTTTTTTTTTTCTAATAGCGGTCAAAATTTGCCTTTTAGATTCATAAAAGAGATTAAAAAATTTCATTGCTCTACTACAAAGTTTTGAGATGCCGCAAAAAGCCTGAAAATTTGAATGTTTTAAAAATTTAATAAAATTTCAAAATTTGATTGTGTATATTTTTGAAGTTCTATACACATTTACTGTGAAGTAATGCAACTAGTAACAATAAAGTCTTTTTAGATCAAAAAAAATATTCTGCACAAAATGTTATACAGAATAAAAAACGTACTTTAGGGCAAATTTTTGCATTTTTCTCATTTTTTACAAATTTATTATGCTTTGTTAGCACACGTTACAGTAATTTAAATAAAATAAAATGAAACAAGGTAAATCGTATATTATCTGGTACATACATGTATACAACAAATTTTTATAATGAGAACAAAAAATGTAAATCACTTAAATCCTTGACAAGATTAAAAATTTCCCAACGTTTGAAAATGTTTGTTTTTGCACTGTGTTGGCACATTAAAATGTTTTTTTGTATCGAATTTTGTCATATTTTTTTAGATACAATTTTTGCATTAATAAAACCTTCCCTTGAAGATGATCTACAGACAGACAGACAAAGATGACTCAATAACTAGTTTAACCGCTCTTTCCACGGCATGTGTGTGAAATGGAAACCTGGAAAAGTCAATTAATAGGTTCTTCATAACAGTTGATTCTGATGTTTTCTTAATGAATTGTTTAAGGCAATCATTGGGAATGTACTTTGTCATTGGAGACTCTGTGATTTCAATGTCGTATCATGAGATCATATAAATGCAATTCTTAGCGTCAAAGTCGATTTTTGGAATTGTAAATTCTCTAATACCACCTCTACTCTCTGCTCTTGCTTTTAGAAGTTTGCGCAAACGAAGCTCTCTTATATATTTGCGCTAATCACATAGTACGGAAAAAGGTATATTTTCCGCAGCAGAGCAAAGTATCCGTTTCTTTGAATAATTGGAACTATTGTTTTTTTAAGATCAGTAGTTAGATAACGTGAGTAAGAAATAAGCTTCCAGAGATGTTTAGAACCATTCGAGCATGAAGGCTTCAACTTAATGTTAAAACACACGGGTGCATAAACTTTTACAACAAAGTTAGCCAGAATTTGAAGGTTGTTAGTAAGATTTTCAGTTGCCACATACCATTGAAGTGTTCGATTTGTAATGTAAGCCATCTGGAGTTTTCAAGTTTTCCAGGATTCTTCAAAGATAAATCCAACGAGCAGTTTCCACTAGATACAGTCATACACATTTCCATTAAATACTTCTGATCTGTACTTGAATCACTTATATTTTCCAATGAAGGAAGATTATTTTTAATTGGTAGAAAGGGTACCACAGGAAACACATGACAGTTTTGCAGTTGCTTACCTAATTCACCTATAAACTCATTGGGACCCTTAGTTTTCCTATCGAAAGATTAAAAAAAGGCGGCATAAAAGCATTTCGTTACCATGGGATAAGACAACTAACCGTTGCAGTGATCTTCCTATTTTGTTTTCCAACAGCGAAATCACACCATTATTGACTCCAGTATTTACAACTGTTCCATCAGATCCAATCGCGGTAAAATTTACAAGTTGTTCGTTATGTTCGTTATCTCGGAAAAACTCAATTATGCTCTCTGCAATATCTTTTCCAGTACCAGATCTTGGTCCAAATCATGGCCTAAAAACTTTGAAATTAGTTCTTCTATTAGCGAAGCGTGCTCTTCTGTAGTAAGCATTTTATAAAACTTAGTTCCTTTCTTTTATTGAATAATTTTCTTGTCTTTTCTTCCATCGAAAAACAATCCTCTATTTTCGGTTATCAGACCATGACTGTCTTAAATGCATTTTTTCCGGTTCTTTGATCTTTCTCGTCCAATTTTCATTCGATCGATTACTTTACTTTTGTCATCATTATTTATTAAACCCAAGTCCTGCAAAGTAGCGCTTACTATTGCTGTAGCATCTCTGTCAGATATTCCTGTACGATCACATATGGAGGCAACAGACGGCAGTTTAATGTGCATTTGGGCTATTTTATTGTTATCTTGTAATGCCGAAGGACCTGCTAAATTTGCCTGTTCTTGTAAAAAGCTCTCTTGTTCTTCGTCACTAACAGTGAGCTTTTCTGTCACTTTCTCTTCGTCTTCAGTGCTGTCATCACTATCAGTAAACGTTGATGTCATTGTGGTATTTTGTGAATTTTCTTGAATAAATTTAAATTTCCTCCGTATTTCTTTACTTTTTCTGTCATTTTTCAATAACAAAATGTTTGTGGTAACTCTATCAATATTACCCATAACCGTTTTCCTGGACGATAATTGATCTTTCAAAAATTCCTGCTCTAAAACAAGGGACTTTCTTTCTTTTTTACAACCACATGGTTGAAAGTCTAAACATTTGCAGGCACCAATATCAAATAAGAGTTTAGCATGTTCTTTAAATGTAACAAGGTTTGAGGTATGTTTTTCTGATCCTTTTATGCTTATAGATCTTAACAAATTTCTGTACTTGTCAAGGTAAGATTTTATCATTTGTAAAATTGGGGTATTAGAAACTACAGGAATAGAAGCTCTTAACCATTTATTTTCAATTTTCTTAGCTAAAATATCAGATATTTCACTTACAGTTGGCTCCTTCGCTGATGTATCTGGTTTGAGGTTATGTCTTACAAGAAAATGGCACTTCATTGCATCTTCATATGTTGGCAACACTACTTCACTTAAATCATTAAAACTTCCGAAAATAGGACATTCCACCATTTGTCTAGTGTTAACTTGTTTCGACAGAGCCATCTGTTACACAATAGTAATAACAACAATACATAAACTCTCAAAATATATCGTATACTTACATTGAAGTCTGAACTCAGTGAAAAGTTCGCGGGAACTAGCGGCTACAGCCAGGCTAACGAATGAACAGCACAAAACGTACACAGCGCCATCTTTTAGTCAAAATATTTATTTTTGACTTAAAATTATTTTTTTTTTCATCCTCACCCTAAATTTAAAACCCTCAAAGAAACGTTTATTCTATTAATAAAAAGGGGCATAAAAGGTACGAACTTTGGAAATTGGGCTTTTATAGTGCAAATAAGAAACTAGAGAGAAAGGTTGAAATAGA
>QLNU02011897.1:0-19629 GCA_006491805.2 Dysdera silvatica | reverse complement strand
TTGGTGGAACTTAAAAGCAAACATTTGTTTTATTATAGAGGAACGGAAACTGGAAGAACAAGGGGTTTTGGCTTCTTAATCTACAAAAGAATTAAAGTCTACCTTCTTGAAGTCCAAAGCACGTCAGATCGAGCAGCGAGGTTCGTTGTTCAACTAACACAGCAATACGTGGTGTTCAACTCATCGAATTTGCAGAAGCTGGAAGTCTTAGCATCATTTTGAAATTGAGATTAAAATGTAAAAAGCAAAAAGCGAATTATCTGAGAAGACGAAACAACTCATGAAAAGGCGAAGACTTATGAAGGTGGACAATCAAAATACCAGTCGCAAGATCGAGTATGTAGAACTTTGCAAAACTTTGCGCAAAAACATGAAAGAAGATATAAGAAAATTCAATTGTGAGTTAGTAAGGAAGGCCATTGAAAGCAACAAGAGCCTTAGGGTTGTTAAAGGGAGTTTGTCTATTGGGAAGAAACACATCATTGCATTAAAAAGAAAGGATGGCACTGTAACAAGAAATAGGGAAGAAATACTTAGAAGAGTTGAAGAATTCTACAGAAAGCTGTATGAGGGAAACAGTGGATTAAACGAAGACTCTGAGATAGTCGAAGGAACAGCTCCTAAAATCTTAAAAGAAGAAGTAGCATTTGCAATAAAAAGTATGAAGAAAGGAAGATCCCCTGGCGATGATGGCATTACATTAGATATCTTAAAAGAAGCTGGAGAACATGTAGAAGACATACTCGCAAAATTCTTTACCAAATGCCTCAACAGTGGTAACATACCAAACCAATGGGATTCTGCAACAGTAATTCTTTTGCATAAAAAAGGTGATAAAGAGGATTTAAAAAATTACCGACCAATTAGCTTGTTACCTGCTATTTATAAAATCTTCACAAAAGTGCTAACACATCGCCTGCAGAAAAAATTAGATGCAGCTCAACCAAGAGAACAAGCTGGATTTCGAAGTGGATTCAGTACAGTGGACCATATTCAAGTATTAAGAGAATTAATTGAAAGAACACATGAATATGAACTTCCATTGTGTGTGGCATTTATTGACTATGAGAAGGCCTTTGACTCTATTAAAACATCAGCAGTCATCAACTCTTTAAGATCAGCAGACATCGAGGATGTGTACATTGACATGGTGAAACGTGTGTATAAAAATGCAAGTGCAAAATTTCGGTTACATAAAGATACCAAAACTATCAAAATTGGTAAAGGTGTGAGGCAGGGAGATACCATTTCTCCAAAACTTTTTACTTCAGCTTTACAGATGATTTTTCAGCAGATAAATTGGAATGACAAGGGAATAAAAATAAATGGTGAATATTTAAATCATTTGCGGTTTGCTGATGACATTGTTATTTTTTCAACGAACCCATCAGAACTCCAAGACATGGTACAGGAGCTCTCAACTAGAAGTAAAGAAGTTGGACTCAAGATGAACCTACAAAAAACTAAGATCATGTTCAATAATTTCGTAGAGGAAACAAAAATACAAGTTGACAACATTGAGCTAGAAATTGCTGATTCATATATTTACCTTGGCCAGCTGATTTCAATGGATGGCAACATTATGAAAGAACTCAACAGACGTATTAAACTTGGCTGGAGTGCATTTGGAAGAAACAGTTTTATCCTGAAGGGGAAATTGCCTTTGTGTCTAAAAAGAAAGGTCTTCAACCAGTGTGTATTGCCAGTCCTCTCTTATGGATCAGAGACATGGAGTCTAACAGTTGGAGCAATACGAAAGTTACAGACAACGCAAAGGAGCATGGAGAGGTGCATGCTTGGAATAACTAGGAGAGATCGAAAAAGAAACACTTGGGTGAGAGAGCAAACTAGAGTAGAGGACATCATTGTTAAAGTAAAAGGGCTGAAATGGCGATGGGCTGGGCATATTGCAAGAAGAACTGATCAACGATGGACAACAGAAATTCTGAACTGGATTCCAAGAGACCACCGAAGACCTAGAAAACGTCCTCAAACTAGATGGGTGGATGAAATAAGAAAACAGGTTGGGGTGACGTGGAAGCGAATTGCTCAGGATAGACTTGTGTGGAAAGCATTTGGAGAGACCTTCATCCAGCAGTGGATAGATAATGGTTGAATATGATGATATATATATTTAGTCCCAGAGGCAGATCCAGAAAATATTTTTGGGTGGGCGCGCAAAGCTAATACAGACCTAAGGAAAAAAAAAATGCCAATAAAGGCTGATTCTATGGGTTAGGGGGACGCACCCTTCAAACCGCCTTTGTTCAGTCCTAATATTGCTGATACAGTAGTGCGGCCCATGGGCCTACAAGAATAAGCAAAATTGGCCCTTGGACTGAAAAAGGTTGAAGACTCGTTCTGGACTGGGTACCACTTATTTACTAATCACCATATTTATGACACAGGAATTGAACTATGATGAAGTCCAAATTCATAATATTCTATATCCAAAGAAATTGCATTTAATTGCAATATGCACTGAAACACTGGCTACATTAGTAAAAGTAGAAAAAAAAATGGAAAATTATACAAAATAATATTTAAGCGATATTTTTTTGCTTGTTAGTGGAATGATTGTATGATGGATGGATTGTACGAATCACCTTGTAGCTCCTGAGTAGTTGGATTCGGGTGGGTAGTTCCATTGGATTTTTTGTTTCTCATGACAAGACCTATCCACTGGTACCGCTCTTATCAAAATCCGTGTGTTACAGTCTGTGAGGTTTCCTTGTATGATAATTTTAAGTCTCTCTAACTTCAAGACAATCTTAAGTCGGGGAGTGTATGGGAGAGGGCACCTCCCACTAGGCATATATTTGCTGAAGGAAATTGCTGGATTGCAAAAATGTCTGGAAAATATTTCATTATATAAGATGGTTGCTATAGCTGATGGTGAGTTTGTAATCTCAGGGGCCACTTTAACAGACAAGTACCGAAAATTGTTTCTTCTGTATTTGAGACCTTTTTTAGCAGGAAAGGGAGTTAAATGGCATTTTTTTTATATAAACATGGGAATTTTGGCACTAATGAAGAAAATTAACTCCTTGGTATTTTTCTCTCCAAACTATTCCAAAAGTAGTTTCTGATGCACTCATTTGTCTTTTGACATCACATTGTACAACCAGTGGCGACAGAAGTGGGAGGGCAACGAGGACAGCTGCCCAGGGTTCCGGGTACAGGGGGACGCCGACAGATATATTAAATCACATTTTATTGTAGCAAAGTAACAAAATAAAATGGAACATGGCTGCTTAAAAAGAAAAATCTCTTTTTTTTCATTCATCCCTGCTCTATTTCTATCACAGCAAAGGACTTCACCCCCTCTTTTTCTGAACAGAGATATAATTATTTTTCTTACACAAAGGTATCAAACACATATTTGTACATTTCCACTAGGGCTTCCATGTATCTTTCCAAAATAGGTTTCTTAACAAAGGGCATATGGACATTACTCCTTAAGTGGTTGTCCGTTCTACTGCTAGACTCATCCTGACCTCATATTCACCTTTGGCCATAAACGAATCCACATGGAACCCGATTGATGTTTTGTATCTACAAATCGCCAAAGCCCTGCCGTTACAAATGTGTTGGTGTAATGTCGGCTGTCGTCGATGATATTTATCCAAATGTCGAAACTGCTCTTCGCATTTATCTCACATTAACAGTTATGTAGTGTCTCGTGAGCACAGTTTTAGCAAGATGAAATTTTTTAATACATACTTGCACTCCACAATGGTTCAAGGTCTCAACGCTTCAGCTTTGCTACCTATTGAGTACCAGAGGGCAAAGAAAATTAATTTCGATTCCATGATTGATGAATTTGCTGCTCACAAAGCATGAAAGGTGCTTTGTAGTAATATACTTAAATTAACTTTAATTAATAACAAATTTATCAATCATTGAATTAAAATTAATTAATATTAGTATAATATTCAAGGCCATGCATAAGGGGGGGAGTTTTAGGCAAATTTATTGTTCCCTATGTACAATAATTTTTGCCACCCGTATTAATTACAGCTCAAACTAGAGCTTGTGTAATTTTGGAGAAAAGAGACGCTTTCCCCATCCTGGATTCGAACCAGGGTCCCTCCGTTTAGCCCGGAGTGTCTTGGACCGCTAGACGAATGAGGACAGGAAACAACGCTCTCTTTCTCCGTATGTAAAGATGTTAAGGTATTATTACCCTCCGCAGGGATAACACAATTGCCAAATATGGTCAACACAAGAAAGCCTCCGGGGCGAGAATTTTGTGAGTTTTCGTGGGGGAATTTATTATACTATAATTTTTGCCACCCACGTATTAATTACAGCTCAAACTAGAGCTTATGTAATTTTGGAGAAAAAGAGACGCTTTCCCCATCCTGGATTCGAACCAGGGTCCCTCCGTTTAGCCCGGAGTGTCTTGGACCGCTAGACGAATGAGGACAGGAAACAACGCTCTCTTTCTCCGTATGTAAAGATGTAAGGTATTATTACCCTCCGCAGGGATAACACAATTGCCAAATATGGTCAACACAAGAAAGCCTCCGGGGCGAGATTTTTGTGAGTTTTCGTGGGGGAAATTTATTATACTATAATTTTTGCCACCCCTATGTACATTTTTTATTTTCGTAGGTTTGAATAAAGCATGCAAGATTAAGTTGCTATATATTTTAAACAAAAATAAATTTTCATGCAATCAGCTGCGTAGAAAAACAGTTTTTATTCTTCGAAAACTTAACGTTCTGACCCGAACTACGCAAATCATCGTCAGAAGAAATGAAATACATATAGAAATTGAAAACTGTCAAATATACTCAACTTGTGGATACAGTATTCACCTATGTTTAAAGAAATTATAATAAAAAATAGAGAGATGGAAGCCAAAACATAGGAAAATGAAATATAAAAAATAAAGACAGATTCAAATGTTACACTTTTGTTAGAATGGGTAGCCAAGTAACGGGAATGGTTTTTGGCATCATCTCTATTGAAATTATTAGGATGCTTAAAAATCTCTAGTGCTTCTCTGTATAATCTGATTTGCTTGGTTGCTGAAGATTGTATTTGCTCATTGGAACAATGTATCGATGACAGTCCATTTTTAGGAAGGGTGATGGTGCAATATAGCATGAAGGTACCTGTTAGTATGAGTAGGTTTTATGTAAACTGAGAAAAGTAGGTTATTATTGCTTTGCTTAGTGACTAAAACATCTAGAAATAGCAGTTAATTGTTGCATTCATGTGTATGACGGGGAAAGAGGAAAGGAAGGGAGGCGGAGGAGAAAAGGAAGGAAAAGAAGGAAGTAAGGGAAAACCATAATCATGAATGAGGAACTGTTCGACTTCTACTCCGTGCAGTTTATATGGCAATGCCAGAAGAAAAATATACCAAAATATTGGTTTCCCGCATTTTTAAAAGCCATAAGAACCACACATACCCGACGAAGAAGAGCAATAAAGTAAAAGTACATCCTTTTTTTTCAACTTTGCTGAATTGAGACATCCACGTTGTTAAGATGACATAAACAACATGGCGGCAAACCAGTGTCATTGTTGCCGTAAGTTTTGGAAACACTTCCTACTAGATTTCGCTGGGTGATGGATCATGCAGTAGCACCAAAAATTTGTTTCCTGTATTAGTGAAGAGTAAGTGGAGGAAGACTGGAAGTTATACCTAAGTAGTTGAATGAATTGCACATATACGTTATTTCCCTTGTAGGTAGTGTGTTTTGAGTAGAGGAGGGAAGGAAGTTATTTGTTACAGCTTAAAACTCGGGTATTTGGTTAGTCGCCACTAGCCAGCAGGGCCCTTTTTATTAGAGGCCACTTCATTTAAGTTGTAGCCTCTTTCACGTGGCCATAAAACATTTAAATACTGTAGCCTTAGGAGGGTTCGTTTGATCAATATTTTTCATTAAGAATAATAAGTAGTTTGTGGATTCAGAATGCAACCTCCCTGCAGAGTCAAAACGGACAGAATTACATTGGGAAGCAATAAAGTGGCAAGTGTGATGGTGACTGAAGTTACAATTTCAATCGCCATTCTTCGATATTTAGTCACCCTGGGGCCGGTGGCAACCGTGAATTTTAACCTTTATAATTTTTTAAAAAGCGTACCTGTTAGAAAATTTCTGTTTCCCTTAAGCGTAGAAGCTAAGTGGAGGAAGAGTTGAAGTTATGCTGGAGTAGTTGAATTACTGACTATTATCAATTATGTCATCATTGCTGTAGGCCACACCCTCATAAAGCAGGTTGTCATCGTAGCATCCCCTCAAGCCATTTTGCCGGTAGCATTTTATAAACCCTAAAGCAACATAGAAATAAGAGCAAAGATGGAATATTTTTTTAAGAATTAATCATTACATACATGAATTAGTGGAAGGGTTTTTAGACAACAAGTACGAGGTAGCATTGTATAAGCCAGGGTGGGCAAATGCGGCTCTTCATTGAGTAAAGTGCGGCTCCCATTGAAAATTTAAATCCCTTTTTTTATTATTTCATAACTTTTTTCACAAACCTTGTTAAATTGACTGAGATATGAAGATCATTTTTGCGTAGGATCTTAAGTACAAAATATTTAATAATTTTACACGAGTAAAAGCAAATATAATTAATATCGAAGAAGAAAAGTCAGAAGAATACAAATAAAAATTAGAAGATTTGCAATAATATTTTTTTGGAAGATTTTTAATAATACATTTTTATTTTATATGATTATGAAAATTTTTAAATAATTATTTTGTATTTTCTACCTCCTAATTATATTCTCTTACATATATAATTTTCATAGAACTTAAGACCTACGTAGAATACTTAACTATATTAAATAAATTTGTATATTTAATACAATGTAACTACAGTGTGGCTCTTTATAATACATGAACAACCGGAATGCGGCTCTCATTGACCTCATGCGTGCCCACCCCTGGTATAAGCCGTAAAGCAACATAGAAATAAGAACAAAAGTGGACTATTTTTTTAAGAATTAATCAGTAGATACATGAATTAGTGGAAGGGTTTTTAGATGACAAGTACAAGGTAGCGTTGTATAAGCCATAAAGCAACATACAAATAAAAGCAAAATTTGATTTTGGCTCTAGTGCACAACACATCCTCTAGCGATTTTTAGTCGGAAGTGTTTCTGACATGCATGGTAATTGTGACACTAATTAACCGTTATGTTGACAACATGGACGTCTCGAATTAAGCAAAGTTAAAAAAAGAATGTACTAACTTTTGTTGGTCCTTTTTTCGTTGGATGTGGGGCGTTTAAAATTGCGGGAAACTACTTTTCTGGTCTGTTTTTGTGTCAACGCTGCCATTTTACGAGTCCAACAGTTTCTTATTCCTGACTACGGTTTTTCCTTACTTTCTTCTTTCTCTCCTCTGCTTCCTCTTCTCTACCTCCTCTTCTTTCCCCTCTACTACACCTCCTTTCCCCTTTTTTGTCTCCTCCCCTAACCTGCTTGTTTTCTTTCTTCACTTGTCCCTTTCTTCATTTCCTCCCACATCTCTTCCCCTGTCATGGACATTTACACTTTCAGGTTTCGGCTGATTTTCTGGAAACGTCATTCAAACGAGGCCTAATCTCATTTCACAGTTATATGCAGATGAAATTATTTCTTCTTTCATAACCTACTCACACATATTTCTTTTCCCTTTCATAACCTACTCATGCACATTTCTTTTCCCTTTCTACCGTACAATTCCACAAAAAAAAACATTAACCGTTAATGCAGTTCACATTTGCAAATGCCCGTATGAGTGACGTCACAAGCCTGTGTACTAAATCTAGTGGTGACCATTAATTTCAAGAGGATAGAAACACTAGGGGACATGTTCTGTAGTATTACCTGGATTTTTTTTTTATTTAAGAATTAATCGGTACATACGTGAATTGGTGGAAGGGTTTTAGACGAGGACAACTTCGTACGGTTATGATTAAGTACAGCGACATGACAGCGAAAATCGTAAGTGCTATCGTGATAACAGAAAAGTACCCATTTGTTTTCAAATGTTCCAAAAACATTTTTTACGAAAACTACCAAAAACGTAGGTGAGTTTTTTCAATACAGTTTTAAAAATTCTGGAGGCGCTAGTACACGACATGTTACCTGCACAATTTTAGCCAGTGTTTCCGAAATTGGCAATTGGCACAAAGTGACTAGCCACCAGGTTGTCTATGTCGTTTTTTGTGATTTTTCTCAATCCTTCCCTTCCCCCCCCCAATCCTAAATAAACGAGTATGCACACATTTTCATTGACTTCTTGCACTTTGGACACTCATACTCAGACACAATTAACCCCTCTTCCACGGCTCACTCACACTTTTCTTACTTTGCATACATAATTCATAAACAAGTAAAATATTCAGACGCTAAGACATTTTTGCTGCAACAAACAAACCAGGATGAGTACAAATGTGAAGTCAACTCTAAATGGTGTAGCATACCACTCCTAGCTCATTCATACACACTTGATGTGACAATTCCAACTAGTGCCATTTACAGCGATTTCAAGAGAGCAGAGTAAAAAGTGGGTAACGCACAAACAGGGACGCTAATACACGGTTCGTTACTCCCCTTAATCTAGTGCAATTTTAGAGGAATCTAGTGCAATGTTTCCAAAAACTCCAAACCTGGCAGTTGGTCTTCAGTGACTCGCCGCCATGTTGTTTACAGAATTTTAGGGATTTTCCTGTTTCTTTATGGCCGTGTTTTCTCAGATTTTCGTCCTCCACTTTCTCCTCTTAACCCTACAATACTTGTTTACAGCGTTCTTTTAGAATTTCCTCCCTCCTTCCTCTCTCTCCACCTCCCCTTATACTTTTTGTGAATCCTCCCCCCCCCGATTTTCTTCATCTTCTTCCTCCCCTCTCCCTTAATTTTTATGCATCCTCTTCCTCCCTCCCAGCATAACTCTCGTTCAATCTTCTCCTCCTCCTCCCACCAACCCCAAAAAAACCTACATTTCCTACACCACCACTAAAACTTTCATACACTGATTCATCAGCTTCTTCCTCTTCGTACAAACGCGATTAATCCCTCTCTTTCAGCACCCACTCAATCCCATTTTTCTTACCTTGCATACATAATCCATAAAAAAAATTTGATTCAGATGCTCGGACATTTTGTCTGCAGCGAATTAACGTAAAGTAAAAATGAAATGCCGCATCACACAAAAGCCACTTCTCACTGCTTCGCAAACATGGAAGTCATGTGACAAACCACATCTAGTGTTTTTCCCAGCGATTTTAAGAGCATAGAGTTAAAACTAGGTAACGAAATTTGTATTATCACCCAAACAGGAAATCGCGGCAAGCAGAAATGAAGATGGCGCCATTGACGACCAAACGGTGAGATTGTAATGCAGTGACGCCAACTTACGGTGTACACTCGCCAAGAAACGGGTTTTTACCTCATGCGGTAAATACGGAAGAAATTTACAGTAACTTTGAGTTTTAATGAATTGGCTTCACATTGATTCACTTAGATCTCGCCGCTACTTCACATAAATCAAAAAAAAATACACGGGCAAAAATATCAGCGATCTGGCGCAATATTTAACCATGTGATACGTATCGCGATCTTATATCAAACACGAATTATTCGCATAGTAGCCAATCGCAGTTATAACATCGAACATATCAAGCGTTTAAAAACATATCTATAGTTTCCTTACTATAATCTACGCTGCACGTTTAATGTCAATAAAGGAAAACAGACACATCCAGAAATTATTTTTTCTTTACAAAAACTGAAGGCGGACAGTAACTCTCTGGAACATAAACTTCACAATAGCAAAACTGCTTAAAACTCTGTCCAAAATCCCCACGCAGTAACCTGATCAAATGATGTACATTGCCAGATTTTGAAATAAAAATATATAGATACTATATCTAGTTGGCCTTGCATGGAGGTAAAAAGTCGCCCTAGGCGCCACCACTTCCAGCGATTTCTTCACTGCAAACACAGAGTTCTTTTAATACACTAGAGTGGTCATCATGTCACGTTTAACATCGGGGGTTTAAAAAAGTCAAGGCGCCATGTTGTGAAGGGCAGCAATCGTGAACTTCTATGTAAAAGCACATAATAATAATAATGGTTAACACTTGTTCAAGTTTGAATTGTTCAAACGGAAACACGGTCAAATGTTTAGGAATATCTTACGTTGATTTGAGAATTTTCGTTATATTTTCTCTTCCCAAAGCAATGCAAACATTGAAAAACGATGTACGTCCTACCAAATATATCCCATTATAAACAAATAATACAAACATTTGTGATAAATTTTGATATAAATTCATTGTGTAGAATCTACCTACCTATCCCACTAAGTGGAAAATAGATAAATATTCTAACCAAATAAGACATGAAATCTGTAGTTATAGTTACAAATAAATATTACGAAAGACATGAGATAAAATTTAAAAGCAATAATTAAATAACATTGCAAAGGTCTTCGAGTTTAACCTCCTTCATAAAGTAGCTCTGTGGTTTGAACTTATAGCAGTGGCGCATCCATAATATTAAAAGAATGTAATGAATGAATGAAATCCCTCCGCAGGGATAACACAATTGCCAAATAATGGTCAACACAGAAAAGCCTCCGGGGAGAGATTTTTGTGAGTTTTTCGTGGGGGAATTTATTATACAATAATTTCTGCCACCCACGTATAGATTATAGCTCAAACTAGAGCTTTTATCGTTTTTGAGAAAAAGAGACGCTTTCCCCATCCTGGATTCGAACCAGGGTCCCTCCGTTTAGCCCGGAGGGCCCCAGACCGCTAGACGAATGAGGAAGCGCTCCTCATCGACTATCATTAACGTAAAAAGTATAATGTAATTTATAATTTGCAATTAATCACATAAATTAACTTATTTACAATAAACATAATAATCACAAGATTGTAAAAAAAAAACCACCTATAATTAAAAGCTACAAAATAATTATAAAATATAGGAATTCATTTACAATTCTTTTTCAGAAATTTCCAAATTTACAATTTGTATAATACCGTTGTGGAAGATTGTCCGAAAATGCTTATTTTTTTATATCACAGGTGGTATAAAAGACTTTCACTGAATATGCCCTAATAAGTGTTCAGTCGTTTTTTGCGAATTTATAAATACCCAAAGTTTATTTTTATGTGAGTGTACCAACATAATAAGATACTGATTTTTTACGATTTTTAATATTGACTTAGGTAAATTTATGTTATGTAAATATGGTCTTTCAAGCTAAAAAAATGTAGCTGCCCTTGAAAATTAAAGGAGTTGGCAAACCTATTCTGCGCTCACTGACATATCGCCTGTAAATCAGTTACGGAGTCACGTGACGACCACTCTAGTGTATTATAAGAACTCTGCGACTGTAAAGCACTTAACATCTCGTACTTCCTTCTCGCACTTTCACAGCGTTTTCTACAGCACGTACTCTCAAAGTCTCAAGAAAGTTTGTCTATTTCCTGGTTTTGGGGCAACTTTCAACGAAGTTCAGCCATTATTTTTCTTTCTTTCTTTTTTTTTTTTTGGCTAGTCATTTACAAACACGATTGAAAACAAATGAGGAACCCCCCCCCAGCCTTACAATAATACTCTGCGTACCTTCGAGTATTGAATGAACAGGAGGGAGCACGGTGCCGTGGTTAGTGGGTAAATGTTACTAGGTGGGGTGTGAAGCTAGCGGGAGGCAAGGGAGGGAGAGGTTTTTGCGATTTACCATTACCAAGATGGCTGTCAACCTGTTTCTCTGCTTTTACCCCACTCTCTCTTCCGCACTTGATTTTCGCGTTGTCCGGACGACGGCGACCAGCTTGTTTTTAATTGTTTGTTTGGATGTTTTATGGCGCAAGAGCATCTGGGCTATACTGCACCGAATTGTTTTTAATGAATTGACTACTTTTTAACATAACAAAAAGTATTAACACACACGCACACAAAAAAAGGTGTAACTATATATAACAATATTTCATATTTAACTATTTATATTTAATTATTTATATTTAACAATGTAGTCAAATCCCGCTTATAACGAACTTTTAGATCCCGTCCAATTTCCTCTACCTATAACGCTATTTTATACGGCTATAGCTAACCTCCAAACATATTAAAATAGAATACAATGAACTTTATAAATGTCTGCAACTAAAAAAAAAAAAAATCGGAGGGAGGCATACTCAGAAAGTTCATAAGGGGGTTTATAGGTTCAACAGGGAGAGAGGTTACAGAGCTACAATTCACATAGTCCTATGTTAAATATACAAAATTTCATTTGCAATGGGGGGGGATAATAACCCCCAAAAAACACCCCCTGGGGGGGCGGAGGAGTATTTTGCTAGATTATTATGGCAGAATTAAATAGCTTTACGTTATTGCACCTGTTCTTTTACCTATCAATTTGAATTTTCTATGCCAAAAACGATCATTCGTAATTGTAAATGGGCATTTTATAGGGAAGTACTAGATTTCGAGAGAAGGGCCTAAACCGGTGCTTCCCAAACAGTGGGGCGCGGGCCGATTTTTGGTGTAGCACGAAACGTTTTTGAAATATGCATATTTTCATTTTTTAAAAATTGAAAACGGGATTAAAAAAAGAATGTAGTTTCTGAGGAAGCCAAATAAGCATCCAGGATTTTTTCTTTCGGTGGGGGGGGGAGGCCCATCTACCGGATACGTCCATGGTTAGAGGTATGTGGGGCCCGAAAGATCGACGTTCTAAAAATCAACAAACCGCAAATGATTTAAATATTCACCATTTATTTTTATTCCCTTGTTATTCCAATTTATCTGCTGAAAAATCATCTGTAAAGCTGAAGTAAAAAGTTTTGGAGAAATGGTATCTCCCTGCCTCACACCTTTGCCAAGTTTGATAGTTTTGTTATCTTTATGTAACCGAAATTTTGCACTTGCATTTTTATACACACGTTTCAATATGTCAATGTACACATCATCGATGTCTGCTGATCTTAAAGAGTTGATGACTGCTGATGTTTTAATAGAGTCAAAGGCCTTCTCATAGTCAATAAATGCAACACACAATGGAAGTTCATATTCATGTGTTCTTTCAATTAATTCTCTTAATACTTGAATATGGTCCACTGTACTGAATCCACTTCGAAATCCAGCTTGTTCTCTTGGTTGAGCTGCATCTAATTTTTTCTGCAGGCGATGTGTTAGCACTTTTGTGAAGATTTTATAAATAGCAGGTAACAAGCTAATTGGTCGGTAATTTTTTAAATCCTCTTTATCACCTTTTTTATGCAAAAGAATTACTGTTGCAGAATCCCATTGGTTTGGTATGTTACCGCTGTTAAGACATTTGGTAAAGAATTTTGCAAGTATGTCTTCTACATATTCTCCAGCTTCTTTTAGGATATCTAATGTAATACCATCATCACCAGGGGCTCTTCCTTTCTTCATATTTTTTATTGCAAATGAAACTTCTTCTTTTAAGATTTTAGGAGCTGTTCCTTCGACTATTTCAATGTCTTCGTTTAATTCACTGTTACTTTCGTATAGATTTTTGTAGAATTCTTCAACTCTTCTAAGTATTTCTTCCCTATTTCTTGTTACGGTGCCATCCTGTCCTTTTAATGCAATGATGTGTTTCTTCCTAATAGATAAACTTCCTTTAACAACCCTAAGGCTCTTGTTGCTTTCAATGGCCTTCCTTACTAACTCACAATTGAATTTTCTTATATCTTTTTTCAAGTTTTTGCGCAAAATTTTGCAAAGTTCTACATACTCGATCTTGCAACTGGTATTTTGATTGTCCATCTTTATATGCCTTCGCCTTTTCATGAGCTGTTTTGTCTTCTCAGATAATTCGCTTTTTGCTTTTTACATTTTAAATCACCAATTTCCCCAGCAGTTTTAATTATTGTCTTAACAATGTTTTCATTCGCTTCTGAGATGTCAACTTCTTCAATAAATCCTGCCAGTTCAGAAAAGCGATTTTTTAATTCCAACTTGAATGCCTCAGTATTTTCTTTTAATTTCTTTAAATCTATCCTCTTACATATTTGTTTCCTAATGAGCTTCTGCCTTTCTAGTTTAGTATTTAAGTGTATTTGACATCTCACCAATCGATGATCACTTCCAGTATTAAATCTGTTCAGGATGCTGCAATCTTCAATAATTGATTTCTTGTTTGCCAGTATATAGTCAATTTCGCTGGTTCCTCCATTGGGGTGTTTCCACGTCTATTGACTTTGTAGCTTCTTCTTAAAAAATGAATTCATGATGCTAAGACTTCCAGCTTCTGCAAATTCGATGAGTTGAACACCACGTATTGCTGGGTTAGTTGAACAACGAGCCTCGCCGCTCGATCTGACATGCTTTCAACGTCAAGTAGGTAGTCTTTTATTCTTTTGTTGATTAAGAAGCCAACACCACTTGTTCTTCCAGTTTCCTTTCCTCTATAATAAAACAAATATCCGCTTTTAAGTTCCACCAATTCTTCGCCTTTTCTTCTAACTTCACTGAGTCCTACAATGTCCCAGTTGATCTTTTCAAGTTCCTCTTCTAATTCCTGTAGTTTTGCTTCAGAAGCAAGGGATTGTCCATTACACACATTATATATATATATATATGGCCTGCAAAAGGGTTGCTGGTATCTAACTGGAAGGAGACCCACACGCTGAACGTATGTGACGATGTGTGGAACCGGCCAGGCCAGTAACCTAGTGTCCTACCCCGCCTTCAAGTGGTGCAGGCTGAGCTTTCTATTTATGTGGCAAATTAATATTTGCTACACGGATAGAAAGGCGGAAGGGGAGGGCTAATTCACCAACCCGTCTAGCCAGCGTGGTGAAATTATGGCTAATTCCTCCATTATGTTGACACACCAGAAACCATGGCCCCTAGTCTCCAGGTGCTGGAGTGCTCCTGATCAAGGCAGCGGTCAGTGTGGCATGAAAGCAGGGGGTGCTAAGAATCACTGGAATGGCTCAAGTTGCCGTTTGTTATTGACCTTGGCTACGAATAATGGACGATCCAATTCCTGAAGTTTTGCTTCAGAAACAAGGGAAGAGGAACTTGAAAAGATCAGTTGGGACATTATAGGACTCAGTGAAGTCAGAAGAAAAAGTGAAGAGTTGGTGGAACTTAAAAGTGGACATTTGTTTTATTATAGAGGAAAACTGGAAGGACAAGTGCTGTTGCCTTCTTAATCAACAAAAGAATTAAAGACTGTCTTCTTGAAGTTGAAAGTACATCAGACAGAGCAGCGAGGTTCGTTGTTCAACTGACCCAGCGATACCAACTTCAGATAGTACAGGCATATGCACCAACACTAAGCTAAGAAATCAAACAGCTACATACCAAGGGGAAACAACATATCAAGCTCATCATGGGGGATTTCAATGCAAGAATTGGACAACAGGAACAAGGAGAGACATCGGTTGGTAAATACGGATATGGGGAAAGGAATGAACGTGGCGATCAACTCATCGAATTTGCAGAAGCTGAAAACCTTAGCATCATGAATTCATTTTTTAAGAAGAAACCGCAAAGAAAATGGACATGGAAACACCCAAATGGGGGAACTAGTGAAATTGACTATATCCTGGCAAACAAGAAATCAATTATTGAAGATTGCAGCGTACTGAACAGATTTAATACTGGAAGTGATCATCGAATGGTGAGATGTAAAGTGCACTTAAATACTAAATTAGAACGACAGAAGCTCATTAGGAAACAAGTAAGTAAGAGGGTGGATCTAATGAAACTGAAAGTAAATACCGAGGCATTCAAGTTGGAATTAAAAAATCGCTTTTCTGCACTGGAAGGACTTATTGATGAAAGTGATATCTCAGAAGCAAATGAAAACATTGTTAAGACAATAGTTGAAACTGCTGGGGAAATTGGTGGTGTAACCTGTAAAAAGCACAATAGCAAATTATCTGAGAAGACGAAACAGCTCATGAAAAGGCGAAGAGATATGAAGGTGGACAATCGAAATACCAGTTCCAGGATTGAGTACATAGAACTTTGTAAAACTCTGCGCAAAAGCATGAAAGAAGACATAAGAAAATTCAACTGTGAGCTAGTAAGGAAAGCCATTGAAAATAATAAGAGCCTTAGGGATGTTAAAGGAAGTTTATCTGTTGGGAAGAAATACATCCTTGCATTAAAAGGAGAGGATGGCACCGTAACAAGAAATAGGGAAGAAATACTTAGAAGAGTTGAAGAATTCTACAAAAAACTATATGAAAGTAACAGTGGATTAAACGAAGACGCCGAAATAGTCGAAGGAACAGCTCCTAAAATCTTAAAAGAAGAAGTTTCATTTGCAATAAAAAATATGAAGAAAGGAAGAGCCCCTGGTGATGATGGTATTACATTGGATATCCTAAAAGAAGCTGGAGAATATGTAGAAGACATACTTGCAAAATTCTTTACCAAATGTCTTAACAGCGGTAACATACCAAACCAATGGGATTCTGCAACAGTAATTCTTTTGCATAAAAAAGGTGATAAAGAGGATTTGAAAAATTACCGACCAATTAGCTTGTTACCTGCTATTTATAAAATCTTCACAAAAGTTCTAACACATCGCCTGCAGAAAAAATTAGATGCAGCTCAACCAAGAGAACAAGCTGGATTTCGAAGTGGATTCAGTACAGTGGACCATATTCAAGTATTAAGAGAATTAATTGAAAGAACACATGAATATGAACTTCCATTGTGTGTTGCATTTATTGACTATGAGAAGGCCTTTGACTCTATAAAAACATCAGCAGTCATCAACTCTTTAAGATCAACAGACATTGAGGATGTGTACATTGACATGGTGAAACGTGTGTATAAAAATGCAAGTGCAAAATTTCGGTTACATAAAGATACCAAAACTATCAAACTTGGCAAAGGGGTGAGGCAGGGAGATACCATTTCTCCAAAACTTTTTACTTCTGCTTTACAGATGATTTTTCAGCTGATAAATTGGAATAACAAGGGAATAAAAATAAATGGTGAATATTTAAATCATCTGCGGTTTGCTGATGACATTGTTATTTTTTCAACGGACCCATTAGAACTCCAAGACATGGTACAAGAGCTCTCAACTAGAAGTGAAGAAGTTGGACTCAAGATGAACCTACAAAAAACTAAGATCATGTTCAATAATTTTGTAGAGGAAACAAAAATACAAGTTGACAACACTGAGCTAGAAATTGCTGATTCATATATTTACCTTGGCCAGCTGATTTCAATGGATGGCAACATTATGAAAGAACTCAACAGACGTATTAAACTTGGCTGGAGTGCATTTGGAAGAAACAGTTTTATCCTGAAGGGGAAATTGCCTTTGTGTCTAAAAAGAAAGGTCTTCAACCAGTGTGTATTGCCAGTCCTCTCTTATGGATCAGAGACATGGAGTCTAACAGTTGGAGCAATACGAAAGTTACAGACAACGCAAAGGAGCATGGAGAGGTGCATGCTTGGAATAACTAGGAGAGATCGAAAAAGAAACACTTGGGTGAGAGAGCAAACTAGAGTAGAGGACATCATTGTTAAAGTAAAAAGACTGAAATGGCGGTGGGCTGGGCATATCTCAAGAAGAACTGATCAACGATGGACAACGCAAATTCTCAACGGGTTTCCAAGAGACCACCGAAGACCTAGAAAACGTCCTCAAACTAGATGGGTGGATGAAATAAGAAAACACTTTGGGGTGACGTGGAAACGAATGGCCCAGGATAGACTTGTGTGGAAAGCATTTGGAGAGACCTTCATCCAGCAGTGGATAGATAATGGTTGAATATGATGATGATGATATATATATATGGCCTGCAAAAGGGTTGCTGGTATCTAACTGGAAGGAGACCCACACGCTGAACGTATGTGACAATGTGTGGAACCGGCCGGGCCAGTAACCTAGTGTCCTACCCCGCCTTCAAGTGGTGCGGGCCGGGCTTTCTATCCAAGAGGCAAATTAATATTTGCTGCACGGATGGAAAGGCGGAAGGGGAGGGCTAATTCACCAACCCGTCTAGCCAGCGTGGTGAAATGATGGCTAATTCCTCCAATATGCTAATACACCAAAAACCATGGCCCCTAGTCTCCAGGTGCTGGAGTGCTCCTGATCAAGGCAGCGGTCAGTGTGGCATGAAAGCAGGGGGTGCTAAGAATCACTGGAATGGCCCAGGCTGCCGTTTGTTATTGACCTTGGCAACGTATAATGGACGATCCCTTGCTTCTGAAGCAAAACTTCAGGAATTGGAAGAGGAACTAGACAAGATCAAATGGGACATTGTAGGACTCAGTGAAGTTAGAAGAAAAGGTGAAGAGTTGGTGGAACTTAAAAGTGGACATTTGTTTTATTATAGAGGAACGGAAACTGGAAGAACAAGTGGTGTTGGCTTCTTAATCAACAAAAGAATTAAAGACTGTCTTCTGGAAGTTGAAAGTACATCAGATCGAGCAGCGAGGCTCGTTGTTCAACTAACCCAGCGATACCAACTTCAAATAGTACAGGTATATGCACCAACATCAAGCCATACCGACGAAGAGGTTGAAGAATTTTATGAAGAAATCAAAGAGTTACACACCAAAGGGAAACAACATATCAAGCTCATCATGGGGGATTTCAATGCAAGAATTGGACAACAGGAACAAGGAGAGCATGGGTTGCAGTGAAATACGGATACGGGGAAAAGGAATGACGTGGTGATCTAATTGAATTGCATAGAAGCTGAGAAAATCTTAGCATCATGAATTCATTTTTTAAGAAGAAACCGCAATTAAAATGGACATGGAAACTCCCCAATGGTGGAACCAGCTAAATTGACTATATACTGGCAAACAAGAAATCAATTATTGAAGGTTGCAGCGTACTGAACAAATTTAATACTGGAAATGGTCATCGAATGGTAAGATGTAAAGTGCGTTTAAATACTAAATTAGAAAGACAGAAGCTCATTAGGAAGCAAGTAAGTAAGAGGGTGGATTTAATGAAACCGAAAGCAAATACCGAGGCATTCAAGTTGGGAAAAAAAAAAAAAAAACGCTTTTCTGCACTGGAAGGTCTTATTGAAGAAATTGATATCTCAGAAACAAATGAAAACATTGTTAAGACAATAGTTGAAACTGCTGGAGAAATTGGTGGTGTAACCTGTAAAAAGCAGAATAGCAAATTATCTGAGAAGACGAAACAGCTCATGAAAAGGCGAAGAGATATGAAGGTGGACAATCAAAATACTAGTTCCAGGATTGAGTACATAGAACTTTGTAAAACTCTGCGCAAAAGCATGAAAGAAGACATAAGAAAATTCAACTGTGAGCTAGTAAGGAAAGCCATTGAAAATAACAAGAGCCTTAGGGTTGTTAAAGGAAGTTTATCTGTTGGGAAGAAACACATCATTGCATTAAAAGGAGAGGATGGCACCGTAACAAGAAATAGGGAAGAAATACTTAGAAGAGTTGAAGAATTCTACAAAAAACTATATGAAAGTAACAGTGGATTAAACGAAGACGCCGCAATAGTCGAAGGAATAGCTCCTAAAATCTTAAAAGAAGAAGTTTCATTTGCAATAAAAAATATGAAGAAAGAAAGAGCCCCTGGTGACGATGGTATTACATTAGATATCTTAAAAGAAGCTGGAGAATATGTAGAAGACATACTTGCAAAATTTTTACCAAATGT
>QLNU02011896.1:22707-41986 GCA_006491805.2 Dysdera silvatica | reverse complement strand
TAAATTTTGCTTCTAGAAGATCTCCCACAAATGAATAAACTTTATTAAGACTCATGCAACGTTAAAACTTTATTAAAATTCTTGTTTTGTCGTTCTTTACGCCATCCATCAACTTTTTACATTAGGTATGATGCCAAAAGCACCTTGTGCAACTTCATTTTGCAGCCAACAGATTGAACGAAACTTTTGCGGAAAGTTCTTAGAATCTTAATATTGAATATATATAGCATAAGATGTGAAACATTTCCAAATAAATTATAAAAATACTATAGAAAGTGGACTAAAGTCCAGTTTGTAGCTTAAATTGCAGTTTTAAAAGCACCATGTAACTATGCATTCATAACTGCCCACGTAATAGTAAGGTTGGAAGAATTTATTAAATTTTAATTTATTTATCCAATTTATTAATTTAAGCGGAAATTTATTTAATCCAATTAAATAATTTAAATGGTAAGTCATTTATCCAATTCATTAATTTAAATGGAAAATTTATTTTATTCCAATTTATTTAATATAATGGAAATATATTTAATTCAATTTTATAATTTATTTAAATGGAAATTCAATCCAATTAATTTATTTAAATGGAAATTTAATTCCAATTAATTATTTCAATAAAAATTTATTATAAATTTTCAGAATGGAATCATTGATCACATGGTTAGACCAGATCACCTAATTCATATCTATTGAACCCTCTACAACAAAGGGAAAGGGTTAGAAATTGGCATGACGCCAACTTCTTTTATCAGCTCCATTTGAAGTTATGGCACCCAACTTCTTAGGCATGCTTTTGCCTTGACTTTTTGCCGAGAAATAAACACAGAATTTTCTTTTATGAATTTTGGCAATTTTTTTAAATTTACGTTTATGTTAAAATTCCCTGATTAATTTTAACTTTCTGACGAATTCCCTGATATTTCCGGATCTGTGGACACCCTAGTTATTGAAGTTACGAGATACAGGTCTCTTAGTATCCTGGTCCCCTGGATATTTACCCTCCCCCCTTTGCCCAACACTGATCCTGATCATCATAGGTGTTTTAATGGACAGGAATGGGTCTGCTGCGAAGTCATGTTTATGACTATTTGAAGCTAGCTGAATCATCACAAAGTCATTTCTAGTTACAGATATTGAATTTTGGGATTATTTGACGAATTGGTTGTGCACAGTTGTTCACCTTTATCATCACAGCAGAGGTTCTTAAACTATGCTCCACGGCAGGAAATGAAAGAACACTTTCAGAAAAATTAATTCATTCGTTCAGTAAAACAGTAAATGGATGACCTTAATTTTTGGAAAACTATTTATCACATTACGATTACTACATAATTATCTTAATATCATGCGAGTGGTGTAGAAATTAATTTACACATAGGCCTCACCTAGAGAACACAAAAGTGAAAAAGAATCTGGCTCCACGGTAAAATTTTTTCTTAAAAAGGGTTCTGCAAGCCAAAATGTTTGAGAACCACTGATCTATAGCTAGAGCAGTATTTTTTTCATGGAAAAAAATTGTAAAATTCACTGGTCGGCTAAAAAATCTTGAATTTAACGAAAAAATTAAAAAAAAAGAAAAGAAAAAAAGTGTAACACTAACATTAAAAAAATCTGTTTTGAAACAGCAATACAAATAACCATTATACGTTACTAAATATGTATTATACAGTAGGACTGCCCTATTACAGGCTAGTTTTATTAAGAGCTTGCACATCATTTGCTGTTACTCATATGTGCTGAAGAATTCAAATGCAATTGTTCTTGAATATTCAAGAAATATCGAAAGTTGAAAGCGCATGTTATGAACCATGCCACATAGGTGAAGTCACATCGAATTCACACAAATGGTCACTATTATGAAAAAAATATCATCAAGGGTTCTCGCTATGGAAGATGTCGACGATTACTACTATGGAGAACATTGAGAATAATCATTGAGGGGACGTCGAAAATTGCCATCATTGGAAATGTTGAAGGTAGGTTGTTGAATCACCATTATAGGGAATGTTGAAGGTAGGTTGCTGGGTCACCATTATATAGGCACCCTATAAGGTGGTGGTATTACACTGCGTCCATATATATAATTAATCTGACTCCCTCGTAATTCCAATAGAATAGCTATGTGCTGTTCATTTAGGTTCGAAATAGCGTAGAGTAAATAGGCTGACCTTTCAACATAATGTAAAGCATTTATTCATCAGTTTTCAACGAAAAAGTTATCCATACAATTTGGCACTTGTTAATACTGCTAGTAATTAGAAACAAATTTTTTACATAATGTTAAATAGTTAAGCTAACATAATAAGTTATTACAACGTTCAAAGCTCCTGTGGCACAGCATCGAACTGAAAAGAAACCTCTTGCCTCTCGGCCAAGAGTCAAGGCTGAGAAAGAGAGAAGGTACAAACGAGTTACACGTTGGTATTTAAACTTTACACAGTGGTTAGCACATATGGGACAAACCAGTTGTATTTCACAATGATCGAACTGTTTAACAATATTATGAGCAACCAGTGTCACGTTGGCTGCTACATCATGCTAATTTACACATGAAACAGCTATCTACACTAATAGTAGATCAACAATAGTAACTAAATTTGCACATCACTATGCCTTCCCTTCGAATTTGAAATATTTCTAACTTTTTATAACCTGTGGATTAGTCACATGTTGGGTTAAGTTTCACGTAAATATAACCTTTCTTTAAATTTTCTTATGATGTTTAATACAAATTTCCAAGCACCTTAGAGTCAACAGAGAGACAGATACATTTGCAAACAAATAATTTATTGAAAAATCGAGCAAAAAAAATCTTCAAAATAAAATTATGATTATGGATGTAAACAGCCTACATAATGATAAATATGAGATACAACTGCACATGAACCAATTATATTAGTTCAAGCTGTATAAAGCTGTTAATACAGGGAAAAATCTCTTTATCAAAGTCTTCAATGGGCATATTTCCGAAACGTTCGACGAGAATTGCTGTAATTCCAACTTCTCTTGCAGCATATGCCTCTGAAACATGTACACAAAGTTAAAAATTACTTTATTTACAATTGTAATCTAAGCATGAAAACTGTTTTGATAAAAAACAATGCAAAAAATGTATTTATGCTTACAAATGTTTACATTGATTGGATTAAAAAATCGTAAGTGGCCTTAACCCTCTGACTGCTCAATTTTTTTTATTTTTTATCAAAGTCGCTTCAAAAATTGCATATTTTTTTATTACATATTTCAAATCTACATGTAATTGAGAGTTAAAATATGTAGCACATTTTTGAAACCAAAGATGATGAGAGATGAAAGATGGAAAAATTGCATACCCGCGAAAGTCGAGGGATTGAGCAAATTTTGTTACTTTCATGTTGCCCGTGAAAATCGAGGGATAAGCAGTTAGAGGGTTAATCTGAAATTGCCCTATTTTAAAATATAGGTGAATAGCAGTATAAGGAAAAAAAAAAGTGTTCTATAATTTTGAGTGCAGTGAGAACTACCTTTAAAATTGCTAGGTAATTTATCAGAGTAGAATTTGGTTTTATATTTCATGAAATTGTAATTAAGACATATTAAATAATTAAAATATTTACACAGATTTGGATTCAATTTTAATATTTATAAGGGTAAACATATACTTTTATAACTCACAGTGTGCATTTTCTAACATAAACCTGCAATTCTGATAAATTCCATGTGAGAAACGGCCACCTCCCACAAAACATTGTTATTTAGTCTTATAATAATGTACATAAGGTTATTATAGGTCATTCCATGTCAATTCACTCAATTTTTAAAAAAATTTGAACTCGATATTTCAGATTTGTGTCTTGATTTTTTCCTGAGTTTTAGGACAAATTTTATGAGACCCATATTTTTTAATTTTTCAATATTTCAAAAATTATGAAAGTTATGGACTTTTGAAAAAGGTGAAGTTAAGCCTAATTTTGTCTTTTCAGCATTGTCATCAATGGAAAAATATGTATAATACATACGTGTGTATCTCCAAAGGGGTACGTAGTAAAACCTTGAAATATTTTGCATAGACACTACTGTTCAGAGGTGACAGTTTAAAAAATACCCTAGCTGCTTCAATCAATCCTTCTTGAATAAAAAATTTTCGAACTTCCTAATCAAGATACAACTAAATATTTACTTCAGCATGTAATAACTAATTACTGAACTCACTTTCTGGTTCGATATTCCAAAATACAAAGCAGAGCAAGAGTCTGAACATCTGATTCACTCTATCATATGAATAAAAAAATTCTGCCCAGATTGGCCACTCCTTTCAAATACCTCATCTGAAAGCCTGTATTTCTGGCCAGTTGATGATGTAATTGGCACAGGAATGCACATAAGGATGTGACTATTTGGAACCCAGCATTCATCCATATCTTTAGATGTCAACTAAATGACTTTGATGAGCCAGGTGGATTCATAAAATGAACAAGAAAATCTTGATTTTCCTCAGATTTTTCAATTATACATCCAATATATCATTTATTTTCATAAACTGCAGCAACATATTGACCTGGTTTAATCTTATCTGAAACTTGAAAGTGTATATAGTAAAGGTTAAAATTCACGGTCGCCACTGGCCCCAGGGCAACTAAATATTGGGGAATGGTGATTAAAAATACGACTTCAGTAGCTATCACTCTCGCCACTTTACTGTTTCCCAAGGCAATCCTGTCTGTTTTGACTCTGCAGCAAGGTTACATTCTGAAACCACAAACTACTTAATATTCTTAATGAAAAATGTTGATCAAACAAACCCCCCCAAGGCTGTAGTACTCAAATGTTTTGTGGCCACATGGAAGTGGCTACTAATTTAAATGAAGTACCTTTAACAAAGAGGGCCTTAGTAGCCAGTGGCGGCTAACCAAATACCTGAGTTTTAAGCTTTAGTGTATAGGTTTTGCCTCAGTGACATGTGCAACAGTCATTGCCCTATACTCCAGAGATGAGAGTCTGCTGATGCGAAGGTCGTATATCCTTGATAGCAAGAAGTGGTGACTTCTTGTTCCTTAACTTGTTGACACATTCTTTAGCTTGTCTTTCAACTGCTCTCCACATTCTTCAACTTCCTTTGATGTTACATACAAAGATTTGATACCTTCTACATTCTCAGCTGCCCATCAGAACAGCTGAAGGAGGGTTAGTATGTGTTCTGAATTGAGCTGCTGTAAACTAGCTCTAGTTGCTTACCTTTTAATAGACCTCTCCTATTCTATAGCACACATTCTTCCCGTGGGTGATTGTAAAGAAATTCCATTCTGAAGCCAAACTGAAGTCCTGTTCATGCATACATAGGTTCTTAAAGTTTTTGCAATTTTTGTCCTGGCTGGCTGCCCCATCACCAAAATACAATACTTTCTTAATAGCAGTTAGAATTGTCTTAATGTGATTCAAGACATGATAAAAAGTATGAATGATAACACAGTCATGTGTTAGACAATTACTAATTAGTGTTTAATCTAGACAAAAATCAGGACAGGGCGCATGGCCTCACAAAAGGCCATTTTTTAAATTTGTTTTTAGTGTTTTAAATACACGGATACTCATGCTGAACATGTGGTTACGTCAGCTTTACTGCTACCAATTCCTTTAAACGTCTCAATTGATTTAGTTCCTATTGTTGTTTTCTTTAAATTTTTTTTAGTTTTCATGTGCAGGTAAGCATTTTTTGGAGTTCTTTTTTTTTTGGTTCCGAGTTAAGTATATGCGAAAGGTGAGGGCGGAAAGTGTGAATGATTGTGATCTTACAGCAGTGTTGCCAGATGGCAAGATTAAAAAATCCTGACTTCATACAAAATAACAAATTAATATAACTATAAGTTAGTTAAACAATATCCTATAATAATTGATTAGAAAGTTTGAAATGTTTTTTGTACCAGAAGGATTGATGGAAGCAACTAGAGTAGGGGTTTTCAACCCACGGGCCACATGTGGTCCGCTGGCTCATGAAAAAATACAAATTGTTTCACACAAAAATACACTCCTTGCTCCCTGTGAATTTTAAGTCTATGTATTTTATTCTGTTCACATTCAGCAATAAATATTTTAAAACCATAGAAAACTAAACACACGGTCTTCCCTTAATCATATTTTACTTTAATTTTCTTGCGTATATGGGTATTAAATGTAATTTTATTGATTTGCAGTGCAACAGTGATTTTAAAACAAAATTCAACTTACCACTCAATGAATTCTATTCTAAATACATCGATAAGAACATCTTCCCCACCATCCGACTGCATGCTCCGAAAACGATATCACTATTCGGGAACATACACGTCTGCGAACAACTCTTTTCAAGATGAAGTTAGTAAAATCAAAAATTAAGACCAGTATAACAAACATCCACCTTAAAAACACACTTCGGGTCGCAACGTCAAAAATAAGATATGACAGGCTTGTTAAAAATAAACAGTGCTAAAAATCTCACTAAAAGGTTTAATTTTGCTCTAATAATGCTTGTAATATATGTACATTAAGTTCCAGCAGTGGACCTAGAAAATATTTTTTTTGGGAGGAAAACCAATATAGGGATCTAAAAAAAAAAAGGTAACAAAAGCGAATCCAAGGGAATCATCCTCTATGCACCCCCCCCATCCATCTTTATTCAGTCCCAACATTGCTGGTACAGTAGTACAGCCCGCGAGACAACAAGAATAAGCAAAATTGGCCCTTGGAATGAAAAAGGTTGAAGATCCCTGAACTAGGGTGTTTTTTTTTTAAAATGTCACCGCTGAACAGTAGTATCTATGCAAAAAAATTTCAAGATTCTACTACCTACCATTTGGAGATATACACACATGTATTATACATATTTTTCCATTGAAGACAATGTTAAACTAGTTAAAATTAGGCTTAACTGTTAATTTTTAAAAAAATTCAAAACCTTGCAGAATTTTCGAAATATTGAAAAAATAAATAAAAAATAATAATAATGTTTATTTGTCACAAGGGTTATATATTGCATACAGTCTTGAATTTCAATTTAAGTATAATAAATTTCACACAGTTTAGAACAGACAATACAATTTGCATTTCCCCGTGATGGGTCCCCAGTTTAAATTATAAAATTTAACCGGTTGAGGACCCTATTAATCCGCTGGCGCAGCATAAACTCCGTTTAATAAGTATACAATTAATTTCTTTTTAAACAGTTTTATATTATTAACATTTAAGATTATTTGATAATTTATTCCAAAGCTTTATTCTCATATATTTAATTCCCTTTCTGTACATTTCCGTTCTAATCTTTGGTAGCCTAATTTGGTTGCTGCTTCTTAAATTTCTGTTGTTTTCGTGATACTGGATATCAATATTATCCAAAATGTTTTCCTTCTATTATCCTTTCCTACATTAGTTCTAGCGTACAATATTCATTGATTTTATCAATTGGTAATATACCATATTTTACAAATAATGTAATGTAACTTAAGCTGGTGTTTCGTTCGATGGTTTTTAAAAATTTATTCTGTACGGATTTAATTACCTTCATGTTGTTCTTATTCAAATTTTCCTATATACAATTGCAATAAATCAGGTGACTATATAGAAAAGCATAATATGGACACAGTAACACGTTCTTAAGAACTGCACGTGACAATTTCTTTATAATTCTTGTTCCCGAACTGATTTTTTTTTTTTTTTTCAATTTGTTTATTGCAGTTTAAATCGTTCGTTAATGTTACTCCTAAGGAATCAATTTCTTTGACAATTTCAACTTCTTTTCCATTAATATAAATTCTATCTATATCCCTCAATTTACCAATTTTTTTGTTCCTCGTTTTAAAATTAATATTTTTGTTTCAGTTTCATTTACTTTCATATGATTACTTCTGAAGTTCATATTTTCCAATTTCTTCCCGTCCAGTTTTTCTCAATTCTTCAATATTATTTCCTCTTATAATACACTAGTGTCGTCTGCATATAATGTTAATGTACCTTTGTCTGATACATGCATAGTATCATTAACATACAGTAAAAACAATAGGGGATGAAGGATTGATCCCTGAGGAACTCCATATTTGGTTTCCAATGAATCAGATTTTATGTTATTTCCAAAGACAAATTGTTGTCTTCCTGAAGGTAGTTTTTTAATATATTATTCATCTTTTCTTTAAAACCGTACTGATTTAATTTTTTTAGCAGCAGTTTTCTGTTAATTATGTCAAACGCTTTACTTACGTCGAAAAATATTCCTATGCCTATATAACTGGTGTTTAAAGATCTTTGTATTTCTGTTACCACATTTAACAATTTTCGCATTTTATGCATTTTCTGTTGATTTGCCTTTCATGAAACCATGTTGACAATTATCCAAAATATTAAATCTTTTGATAAATTCGGCTAGTCTGTCTGTTTTAACTGTCTCATTAACTTAAAAAAAAAATTTGAGGCTTTTCTGTGACATTGATCAAACATGCCTGGTTGAATTGACATGGAATGACCCTATAAACATATTTTTCTGTCACAATATTTTTTTTTGAGTGGCTAGATTCACTTTGAAAACCAGGTAGGATGTGTCACCTTTCTAAAAAACAACTGGGATAAACAATGCGTGTGTATGGATATGTATAAAACCTCCTTAACAAATATTTGGTTTGTGTTTTTATGATGAAAGAATAGCAAAGCTCATGCTGTGATGGGATCTAGTTTCACAGAAATCCAAACCTCTGCTGCCAAGGGAACCAAAATAGTAGCACAGTAGAAACTCAATCATCTGGACTAATTGGGACCAGAGACATCTGGATAAGCAAAAATCCGGATAATCAAATGCAAATAAAAAATAAATAAAAGAAAAAAAAAGAAAATCGTAAACCAGGGGAAAAAAATGGTATGACAACTTTATTGATGTACATTAAACATATTATATGTATGTAAAAAATATTGACACCTCAAAGATTTTAAACTACACAATAAGAATCTTCTAACCAACCAGCATGTGTCACGTGGAAGGGGCTTCGGTTATCCATGGGCATCATTAACCTCCCACTCTCTTCCTCTTCTCTTCCACACGGGGGGGGGGGGGCTTTCAAAAAGGAAAAAAAAACCCCGAGTTATGTGCATCCAGATAATAGAGGATCCGGATAACTGATGTCCAGGTAATCGAGTATCTACTGTAGGTATAAAAAGGCATGTGTTCCATGATACATTTGGGAGTCAAAACCAGGTTAATGGCCCAAAAGATAAATGCACTATCACTACAGGGTGATTCAGAACTAATGGAACAAACTGAAAGGGGTGGTAAAGGATGTCAAAGAAACCATATTTGGCAAAATCTGTATGTCCACAAAGAACCTGATTTGGCTGTGGAGTGAAAGTATTATTTATATCCACATCGTTGCTACAAAGGCAATTACATGAATCAAAAAAAAGTTAATTTTTTGACACATAATTTAAGTGATTGACCTAATAATGCAGCAGAGGCAAAAAAAACATCGGAAATTCCTTTCCCTTGCCCTGAGTAGTGTCACTATTTAGTCATCAAAGGTATGGAAAATGATTGTTTTACTATACTGGAGGCAATTGGGAATTACCAGCAAGCATAATAGGTGAAGGACCTCAAAAGAAACGAATTTGGTCTAGTGACCCAATGTCCAAGTATGAACCGTTCTGGAACTACATGGATGTTATTATTTGCATTCACTACGTTCATCACGTAACAAAATTTGGAAAATTTGCCGTTTTAGCCTAAAACCATATTGGAAAAGGTTTCACTACTTACTATAGTCCAAAATAACTTCCCATGGCCAAATTTATGCAGTTGGGGAATTTATAGCCAAAACGTAAGCCTCATGTTTGGGCCATGAATTCCCCTTGGGATTTAGCCGTATTTGGCGTCCTTTACCACCCCTTTCAGTTTGTTCCATTATTTCTGAATCACCCTGTATGCATAGGGCAGTGAACCTACTTTTTTTTTGAGGAATGTAAACCTCTTATGAGGCCTAGGGAATCAACTCCTATAATAAGCAGTGATTCGGTCAGTGCCTCCCCACACTGTTGGGGGTTAAACCCAGATTAACACCACACTAGGTGAACGCATTACCACTGCAGTGATCTTAACTCCTATTCATGAAATATACATATAATGAAGCAGAAGGGGACAAAATCATTATGCTCAAGGTGCCTCAAACTCTAAATTTGAGCCATAAAAGGAAAATTGCATTGTTAAGTCCAGCTGCAAAGAAACGCTTTACCAAGATCCCAAGAAGAATTCTCCGTGTGCATATTTCCATTATTTATGAATGCAATATTATGAGATACATGGTTTGATGAATTCCATATTCGATTATCATGTTGATTTACACTGTGAGAAGAATGTTTGTTTGGCTTTTTTATGGCGCAAGAGCATCTGGGCTATACTGTACCAGAAGAATGACAACGATATAAAACAAAACAAAAATTTGCCACAGAGAAATACTGAGGATCGGGAAAACAAAAATTCAGGAGTTTCACAGGGTGACAGTAAGGACTTTTAAGAACTGAAGATGGCTTCGTTAATTTTTTTAAAAATTTGTTTAAAAAATTCTTTAAAAATTAAAGACTTTTAAGAACCATATGAATTCTGATTATTTAATTCAATGATTAGAACAGCATAAGCTATGAAAAAAAAAATAAAGCAACCACAAGGTAGATATAAAACCAAAAGTACTAATTAGTATTCTGACTTTATCGTACTTTCAGTAAATGTTCATAATCGGTTGATTTAGTCGTTATCAAAAGATCATTTCCTGCATAAATTATTTTTTCTTCACCATAAAAATGAACACATTGAATCTGAGAGTTTCTTTTTGTATCTAAAAATAGTCATATTTTGTAATCTGTTCATAAATTTTGTACAAAAACGTACAATCTTTTGGAATATTTGCATAACCTTACAATTCAACCAAAATCCATACACTGTGCAGGAAAACTGTAAAAGTTGAGGTGTACAAGGGAATCAAACTTTAAACAATGGTGGGCAGGAAAGAATAGCAACCATTCTATATCATTGGGAGTCGAAACTGCGTTAATAGTACAATAGACAAAGGTGTTATCACTACATCACCATAAGGCAGCACATGCCCGTATCGGGAGGAGGGGGGGGGAGAGGGATCTTAAGAACCGGTTCCCCTGAAACTAGATTTTTAATGGGACATGGATACGGCCTTGCATGCTGTGAGTATATCCATATATGTTGTAAAAATTTTTGAACCCCCCCTTGAAATTAAATCCTGGCTACGGTCTTGAGGCAGTAGACATTTTTTTGAGGAATCTAAAGATCTTAAGAATTAGGGAACTCCTGATCTAGCACAAGCAGTAAGTTGGTAAATATTTTTTTGCCCCTCCCCCACTAAGCTGGGAGGTGAATTTCGATCAACAGTATGCCAGGTGAACGTTTTACTACTGTGCCCAAGTAGGGCCATAGACTGCCTCCATGCTTGGATGTCAACTGCCCGATTACAGACACAAATTTCTCACTGACTTGCAGTTATACTGAATTTTATTTCATGCACTCTTCGCACATTCAAGAAATGGTTGAACATAACAATCCTAGAAGTTCAGCAGTTGTGTAGATAAAGCATGGAAGGTTGGTTGATCTATCTGCTCACAGTCATATGCACTTAAGTCTAACCCATTTTGACTTTAGCATTTGTAATTCACTGTATGTGCAGACTTAAACTACTTACAATGAATGGTCCATTCCTCTCTAACACCTCATTGATAATGATAAGTGGGGGAGGATTCAGAGAGATTTTAGGGAGGAATGTAAAATATAGTAGGGCACACTTACAAAAAGCCTGCATTTAGCAAGTTTTCGGATATAGCGAGGATAATCAGATTTTTGTTTGGTCTAATGATTAGGCACAATACAATTTAACCTCTATTAGCGAACCAGTTGTTTTTTGATTTAATGAGCAAAATTAAAAAGTGATTGAGAATGCCTTTTTTACTGAGGTCAACATGATGAAACAAATTTTCTAGCATTTGAAACTGAAGAATTTCTGAAAACTCATTTATTTCAGAATACATAGTAAGGGTTCTATTGTATATGCATGTATTCGAGGGAAGTTTGGTTACATATTTATTTATAAATACATTTTTCACGACAATAGTAACTACTCCAAGATGGGTTTGTTAGTTAGAAGTAGGTACACTGAATGTTGTTATAAAAAAATTACATGAAAGAAAATGCTTGATTATCATACTTTGCTGGTAATATATATAACATGGGCTTACAAGTCCAATACACTAAATCTAAATGTTCATTTTTTCTAGATCAGGATGTTTTGATCATTATTAGACTAGTGGAAGGTATTTTTATTGAACAAAAGTTAAATTCAATTTAAGTTGCATTTTGATTTCCATTTTTGTAAAAAGGTAAAATCATTACGTTCCATCATTTCATAATTGAGCATTTGGATTAGTAAGCCGATGGCTGACGATATAAATAAATATGGTAAAGAAAAAAAATTCATTCATTTACAAAATTAATTTTTACAATATTATTCAGTATGTGGACTCCCCTTTTTTCGAAAATCTTTCCACCACCTCTCCTGATTTTAATATGATGCCATAATGAATATAAAGTAATGCCAACGACAATCAATCTTTTCTCAAGCATACCGTAATTGTACTAATATAAGTTGAATCAAACTTTTCTGCTTTACCTACGCATGTAACGTTGTGTCTTATTATAAATCATACTGTAATCATTTGCAGCAAAGTTCTGATGTAACGTAATGATGAGAACAAACATTCGGCACTTAAATTTGTTACAGGTAAAGTACTAAAAAGAAACAGAAAGCTAGAAGTTTTCCCGTTACGTTGCAACTTCCATTTCTCTTGACAGTGAATGATTTTCCTTTTTAGTTTTAAAAGCATGATCTCTTTGTTAACTTTCAGCATGCTGTTAAACCTTTGGTCAAGGCAAATAAGGAGTTTTTCAATTTTACTCAAATCCAATCCAAGCAAATGACGCTCTTAGGAAGCAACACAGATAATTTGAAGGCATCTAGCACCTCTTAAGAACATTGTGTTTTTAAGTCCTCTATAACTGTTTCTAGAAAAGGAATGCATGTAAAAATCTTGTAATAATCTTAATAACTATCTACTTCATAATTTGACTCATGTAAGTCATAATTGGCAACACATTTTAAAGTTTATGCTTCCTCTATTATTATTCTGTGTTCGCTGGTTCTAAGTTACATAGAAATATGCACAGCCCCACCCTTTTTCATTGTCGGGTGTGGTTTGTTGTTCTTTATTTGCTAGGAATGACATTACCATATATGAATCCACGCTTCTTTTATTTTGGACTTCTGAGTGCAACGATTGTCATCTGACAATTCCTTCATTAGTTTCCCTTTTGTAGACTTTTAGAAAATACTTTCCTCAGTTAATTTAGAATGGTTATCATTCCACTATGTACTGTATTTCCATTCATTCGTATGCCTACATACAGAAAACTACATGTGCTTTTGGCGACACATAACGGTCTTACTATAAATAAATAAATGAATAGAAATACATGCACCCTTTGCTATGCAATTAGTATTTGCGGTTTGACAAAAAGCAAAATTCAGCTTACTTGATCGAACCATGCATTTGACTTCTATTGCAATTTGGACTAAACAATGTGAGTCCAGTGCTATCTTCCATCCATGTGGTTCTGATAACTGGCCGTCAAGCCGTGTTGCTATATTTTTGGTATAGATTTTTTTGCTTAGAAAATAATTGCCATAGTTACATATAATGTCATTGTAACCAATATATTTAGTAAGGAATAAATTATGGAATCAGACTTTTCGTAGAAATTCCATTATATGCAGTTTTGTCATTATACTCTGTGTTGTCATAATGTATTTTCACTATATTTTTAGGGATTTTGAGGGGAAATTTCACTAATCCCCCCCCCCTCCCCGTGTATCCACCACAGCGATAAGTGTTGTTTCCATTTGCGATCAGGGTATGGATAACATTCTTTACAGTCTAAGTGTACCTCTCTCTCTCTTTACATATTTCTTATTTATTAAGACAATTTGTGTTAAATCATCATATTATATTTAACATTAACTACCATTATCTTACCTTTAGGCAAATCAGTAAGGAAAAGAGTTGACTCAGCATCCATTTCTATTAAGTTTAGTATTTTTACGTAACTTGCAGGATCGGTTTTTTGTCCAACATTGGTATCAAAATATCCATCAATATGCTATAACAGAAAAAACATTAACTCTCATCCTAAATTATGATTCTTACACTAAAATGAAGAACGTTATTAGGTTTATCATCTGCATTTAAAATAAGTAGCAATGAAAAAAGTTATGAAACAAAGCACATGGTTATTTTAAAATGCAACTCCCATCAGGTGTTACTTTCTGGAATGTGAAAAGTTCCTAGAAATTATTTGTTTATGGTGCAAGGACAGCTAAGGTTATGCTGTGCCAAGACCTACTGTTTTCTGAGAAGTCCAAACCTCTGATACCTAAGAAACCAAACCTAGGACTATGATAGGTAGAAAAAAGGAACATATTCTACAGAGTTGAATCTAGGTTAACAGCACAATAGACAAACACATTAGTACAATGACTCGCAGAAAGAAAAGGAATTTTCAGAAATCTGATGGGGTATAGCCTCACATCTCTTGATAGCCGGTTAAGTGCTCTAACCCTTAAGCTACAGGTGATCTGTCATTCCTCTTCCTGCAAGTATATATAAGTTTTCATTATGAATTGGATGTTCTCGGAAAATGGGCTGTCCTATGACGGCAATTTAAACATCAGCTGAGAAAGCTTTTCGTTTTTTTTTTCAAAATAAGCAATAGCTGGAAAACATGACTTACAAAAGTTTTAGAAACTATCTTTTCTTTCATTTTAACCATGAACATATGGAAATTATGGTACAATGACTTGAAGAAAGAAAAGAAATGTTCAGAAACATGATGTGGTATGATCCACCATCTTTTGTTTGTCACTCCAGTGCTCTAACCATTAAGCTACAGGTGACTTGTCATTACTCTTCATGTGAGTGTATATAAGCTTTCACCATGAATTATATGATATAATATAGTTATTCTCAGAGTAACAGGTCACCTGTAGCTTAATGGTTAGAGGACTTGACACTGGCAATCAAGAGATGTGGGATCACACCCCATCAGGTTTCCAAAAATTTCTTTTCTTTATGCGTACGATCCCATACTATTTGTACTATAATTTCCATGCATTCATGGTTAGGATGAAAAAAAAAAAAATCATTTCTAAAACTTTGCAAGTCATATTTTCCAACTAAATATTAAAAAAAAAAAGTCCCTGCTTATGTTTAAATTGCAATTACAGAAGAGTCCATTTTCTGAGAATAACTAGTTCATAGTGAAAGCTTATATCATGTGGCGTCTACCGAAGTTCTGTTTTGAACTTCAACGACTTTTCTGGGTTTGGTAGACCAAATCTTAATCGATTTCCAGTCACTAATTACAGTAAACAACACACAATGCATTAAAATTTACATAATCAAAACAAGTTATAAGACCATAAAATTCACCAACACAACCCCTAAAGTCATTTTTAACTCAATGACAGTGAATTCATAAATATAAGATTGCATTAAAAAATTCTTTACACTAAAAACTTGCATTAAATATTTTACATTTTCATTCTACCTTTTGAATTCATTATAAAAGAGTTTAACTATATAATCGCAAAGTTGATGTTCATCTTCTATTTTATTAAAAGAGTGTAAGACTAAATATAAAGGGAAGGAGATTAGTATGATTAAAATTCCTTATAAAAATTATATAATTTATCTAAAAATAGTTTTCAAGTTTTAGCTATATATTTGGTAAACATTTTTGCATAAGAGGTATACACTACACAGGTTTAATAATTTTATATAAATTATATTAGTTTTGGTGAAAAATGGTAACTTTTGGAAGAAGTTTAGTCAAAAGTGCAAGTTTTTCAATTTTTTAAGTATGTAATGTGGTATGAAAAGCACAGTTCAGGAAAATTATTTTAATAAGTTATTTATTATAACAATGAATTTTAAATTTCCCTGATTTAGGCCTTTGCACTTCAATTTTTCCTGACTTTTCTAGTCTGGAAGAACTTTCCTGATTTTTTCAGGTTGGTAGACACCTTGTTAATATGCATTAGCAAGGAGGGGAAAGCTTTATACTCTCGTAAGAAGAGCTACAGGTGACCTGACAAGGTTTCCTGTAACTTAATAGTCAGAGCACTTGACTGGTAATCAAAAGACATGGGATTGCAATCACCAGGTTTCCGCAGTTTTCTTGTTTCTTTCTGTGAGTCGCTTGTACCATAATTTCCATACATCCATGGTTAGGATGAAAGAACAAATTGTTTCTAACACAAACACACAACCTCTATATTACCATAGAGCAGGAATTACCACAAAATACTGTAACACACGTGTGTAGTATATGAACAGGGTTATTGAATTTTATCCAAGCCAACTAAATCCAGACCTTTTTGATAAAATTGGGTGTATAAACTTCTTTCAGAGGTTAAATAAAAATAAACTGAAAACAGAAAAATATTTTAAGGAAACTTACACTGACTGGAAGAACATTTCTTTCTAAATTTCAAGTTTTTATTTCCTTACATATGCACATACGAAACTCTGAAATGCTACAATTATAAAAAAAAAAAAAAAGATATTTTTTTAACCGTTATATTGTATAAGTTTGGATTAGGTCTAATAATACCTACCTACCTTATGCTTCAGTTAGTAATAAAGTTAATAAGTTATTTTGATTTGACAATATAGAATCATTTTGTTGTTACATTTTTGGGAGTAGCAAAAAACATTTATATGCTGAAGATTGCTTAAAGGAGCCAAACAAGTTTTTACCAGTCCTTTGGTTCAGTTTTAAAACACACGATATGTTTTAACTAGTTTCCCTGTCTTGCTTGTCCCTAAATGATTTCTCAGCAACCTGCCAGTGGGGGGACGGGCATTTCAATTCCCCATACAAAACCACAAAAACGTCCTGGTGGCTTCATGTGCTGACCAGTTGGTAATTGTGTTAACTCTTGGAAGGGTAATACCTTGCAAATAACTGTAAATGTTAGTTTTGGTTTATTCCGTCATGAGGAAAATTAATAAAACAACATTTGTTGAAACCAGCATTACTTTAGAGTGCTTAATCATAAATTTTTTTTTAAATTCACAGGCATGCATAGCCCATGAAGGACCACAGCCTACCTTTCTACTAGGGATGCGACGAAAAGTCTGTTGGTATTCGGCCCATATGTCGAATACTGATTTGTTATTCGGCCAACCATCAGCCGAATAGCTGTCATAAAGCCAGTGTAAAAAAAATAAAAAATAAAATAAAATAAAAAAAATAGAAGTTTCTGCAAAACATCCCACATAAACTTTCTATAGTTATTAGAGAAAAAATACTGCACACACATATATATATAAAATTGTTTTAGTGTGGTATAGATATGCATATGATCGTTTTCATATAACTATTGAAATAAATTATTTATTTGGAGGCTCTGCGATGATAACTAAGAGGTCCAGATTCCTTAGAAAACTGTATGTCTCGGTACAGCATAACCCTTTTTGTCCTTGCACTGTAAAACTCAAACAAAATTTATTCGATTTACAACCTTCTGACCATTTTTCTACTCACAGAATCAGGCTGCTTCAAATATTTAAGCAACATCAAAATAATTTAATCGAAGATAATCATCATAAACATCGAGATAATTTTATTTTGTGGAACTCTGAATTACAGAAATATGTTGTACATTAAATAACTTGAAATTATGATGCAAAAATAGTAGTTTTTCATCATTTTCAGGAAAATTTCTATGGCATTTTCTGTCATATATGTTGCTAGTTTCTGAAAGAAAAAAGTTCACTGAATACTGTACTAGCAAGGGGAAGGGGGAAGGCCAGGTGAGCAAGTCTGGGTAAATTTTTTGAATTTGCAATCCACAAGTTTAGTGGCCATGCCAATGTTTCTAAAAGTGTTTCTTTAAGAAAGGTATCCCCTTCTAGTATATGAGATGAATTTTCTAATTGGTTGTTTTTATTTGGTATTGTCAATTTCTTGATCTCAGAAAAGCAATTATAAAAAAAAATTGAAATTTTTAGCGATTTTCAGCATTGTTCGAAAACATTTGCATTTATTCATTACACCTAGTGTCCATAACTTAACATATTTATCATGATAGAATGAATCTGAATAAATAACTCATTAAGTGCAGATCTGTATTTTAAAATACACCGTTTGAATACAGACTGAAGAAATGAGCAAAAACAGAATTACAAAGTTTATGAAAATATATTCACATAGACAGAAAAATGTTGCTTGATTTGCATTAGGTTTGCATGTAACTGTACTAAATTTTCAAGATATGACTGATGCACAGAATAAATAAATTATATATATATTTCACTGATCAAATTAAATGGATTGAACAAGAAAATACAGAAATAAAATAAATTAAGCTTACCTCTGTTAAATCACCATGATTACTGTAACGGAAAAGAAGTTTTTGGGCATCGGTACTTCCAGAAGAGTAAATATAAATCTTCACCCCATTTCCCTTCCAAATTCGCATGCGAAAATCAACATCATCATAAATTCTATAATTAAGTAAAGTTATAAGTAACATCAAACTAGTTCCCAAATACTATAATGCAAATAAAACATTATGTTCATATTTAGTATGCATTAATGTTTTACCAAGTAAATAATGGAGCCTGTAACCCCTACATGGCGCGGCCCCAGGTGGCGGATAGGGGATGCCTCCACTGGTTTATCCTTTGGGTGGTGGGAGGGAAATAAAATACCTCCCGCGGACCAACAGGCAGAAGTCCAACCTCCTTGGAGGCTCTAGCACCCCCTCACCCTCATGATGATTTCAAATGTGTGTGCGAATAATGCTACCGCGTCCGGGGCAGCCGACGCGCCAGGAACTGCAGTCCGGGATCCTGTTGACAAGTATGCTACGAGGACATCGCTCAATATTCTTCAATTAAACATCAATGGAACTCAGAGAAAAATGACTGAACTGCAGAGTCTCCTACGTGAAAATAACATTCACATCGCATGTTTGCAGGAGACAAAACTTGGCAAGGGAAGAAATTTCAAGCTCAAGGGCTACACAACAGTTAGGAAAGACCGAAATGATGGATTTGGAGGTGGACTGGCTATGCTCTTTAAAACACCAGAGATCAAATTCAAGGAAATCGTCGATGATGAAGGAGATCCTGAGAACAGCTCCACAGAATTGCAGGC
>QLNU02011896.1:12325-22607 GCA_006491805.2 Dysdera silvatica | reverse complement strand
GTGTTGTGCCGCTTCATCAAGCGTAATCTGAAAAAAATCCATTCTTAAAATCAACTAGTGAGAAGAATTTTGCACCCCCTATACTCTGCATTACCTCCTGCATGTTCGGTGTCCTAAACGACAATGTTTTCGTAATAGAGTTTAAATGGCGGAAATCTTGTATGATACGTAGGTCACCTGCACTACCTGGCTTTGGTAACAGGAACACTGGTGAATTAAATTCAGAAGTACTTGGTCTTATGATACCCGCCTTCTGTAACTCATTTACCTGCAATTCAAACTGTCTTTTATATTTCAGCGGTACCGGGTACGGTCTCTGCTTACACAATAACCTGTCCTCTTTCAGCTCTATTTTTAATGGTGCTAATTTACAATCACCAAACTTTGCTACAGATCTAGCAAATATGCTTTTATTGCACATTACTAATTTTTTTACCCTTTCTTTTGCACTAGGTAATACCTTCTCAAAAGAAAAATCCGTTTCGGACAGCGGAGGCTTCTCATTGATACAAGGCAATTTATCGAACATATTCTCCTCGATGCTGGCCAGCGTCATTTGTTTAAGTGCATTGGCGTCTCCAGTGGGTTTTCTATAATTATGGATACCATGCTATTTTTATTTGCCTTGTACGAAACGATATTTAATCCCTTTCTAATTATTTTAATAGCAGGTTCCATAACTATTGCTGAAATATCGTTTACCTGTTTATCAGTGTTTACCCAAATTACATTTTTTTTTAAGAAAACAAACTAGTTTTAATTAAAAATAATTTGAATTTAGCTATCTAATAAATGTACCGAAAGAAACATTTTCTAATATTCTTGTAGTATTTTGTTACATATTAATTACGGTGAAAACTCTTGTTAAATAAGTAATAAGAAAAAGGCTGAATTTATTCAATAAAAAATCTGATTTAACAGAGAAAAACTTTATTTTTCTACATAAAATTACGTTTATTCCAAAATAAACTTCTTTCAGATACTGAAATTCATAAACCTGAGATTCAGCTCTAGTGTATATAATATCCCTTTTTTATAAAAACAATTTGACCCTTGGTCTACAATATGAAAAACCTGTACATTATTCTTTTATTTCATGCAAAAGCAACATATCAAAACATTTTCTAATATACTATATACAAATTGAAAATCACAGTCGATTCCATGCTTTTTTTTAAACATGAATGTTTACAAAACAATGTCCTTTGAAAATGTAGTATCCTTTAACTTACAATACCATTTGCGACGTTCAAAAATAAATTATGTCTACATAGATCTATGTACAAATTAATTATTTTATCAACAGGAAATTGTAGTTATATTTTTATCACAAGCAATTCAAACTTTCGATGTGCATAACTTACGTCAGTAAATTAACACTGTTTGTTACATGTTTTAGAAATACATTGCACTTTTTTTTCATGTAAAGACAATTTTCTTATTTAATAACCAGTTTTTAAAAGCTATTAAGTATGCTTTTTCATTTTTCTTTTATTAAAAATCACTACAACAATAGTATTAAAATTACTTTTACTATAGTGGAATATGAAGTACATTCTATTGAATGGTATATAAAATAAGAGTGCAAAATTATTTTGAAGAAAATATAAAAAGTAATGCAAGTATGGGCCTCTATGTATGCAGGTGCCTTTTAATGTTTTATGATTTTAACTTACACAAAATCACTGTCTTTCACATTTTTTACATACAAGTATGATTTACAATCTGTACAACTAATAAAAATAATTTCAACATGCTTAAATAAGGAAAAAATTCCACAAGCCTTACAGAACTTTTTTAAAAATATTTTTTTTCCTTCTTCATATCATTGTATCAAAATAGCACTGATTTTAAAATACATCATTAGGCTTAGTTTATGAAAATTCACATTTTTGCACCAAGGAGCAGTCCTTGTGTATGTTTTAACTCTTCAAGTTCCTTACTATAAAGTAATCTCCCGCTCCCCCCATCATTCTATTCAAGTATGGAGGTATGGTTTTTGAATCTGACAGAAAATTGCCAGCTTCTTTTGCTCGAGTGTTATATTGCAAGTAAGATACAGTCTGGCATACAAAACGTTTAGAGGAATGCATGCCCATTATATAGGGTAGCTATAATTAAAGTTGACCTATTTAGAGCATCCTGGAGCTTGAACTGTTCAGCGGATTAACACCAAAATTAGTACATAGACTATCCAAAGGATGCGGGGGGGGACATCCACTAGGGGACGCTTTTACTGTAAAAGCAACTTCTGAAATGACCAATACGTACTACGAATGTCATTTTTAACATTTAGTAACACTTATTGCATCGAAACATTTTAAATGAACGTTGTGCGAGCAGTACGCCTGAGTGCTGGCGCATAATAAAAGGGAAAAAAAAAAAGGTTTTCCACATACGAACAGCACGTAAAGAAATATGACATTTAAGCAGCTGTTAATCGTGTACAGGACGATGTAATGGGTGTTCCTCGATGTGGCCGTCATCATTTATTTGTAACAATTCAAGCCAATGCAGAATGTGTTCAACAGCGCATCGCAACTAATCCTCTGTGATCTTTCGCACATGCAGCGTTATGGAATTCTTGGATTCTGCTAACATAGCAACACTTCCACAATAAACCAAATTCTTTAAATGATCCCACAACTAGAAGTCGTATGAAGTGAGATCTGGAAAGCATGTGCCAGGGATTAGTAAACGAACGACTGATAACACACTCATCGGTGAAATGCTGGAGCAAAAAAAGCATTAACAGACTGTGCAACACATAGGTGTGCACCATCTTGGACAAAAATGGTATGTGCAACGCACTGTCGTTTCTTTAGTTACGGCAAAACAAATGACTAGAGCAATTCACGGTGCCGAAGAGCCGTTACAGAACATTTGAAAGAACCAAAAATTGTTACAAGTGAACGATAGCAGCCACATTCAGCAACCACCATTCTGTACATTATTAATAGCTGCTTGCCTGCCACATTTCTTTACACTCTGAGGGCGAAAAATCATTTTTTTTTCATAGTATGCCTGTAGCACTGGTGTGCTGTTATTGCAAGTACAGCGTTCACTTAAAATGTTTCAATGCAGTAAGTGTTACTAAATGCCATTCGTGTTGCGTGTTGGTCATTTCATAGGTTACTTTTGCCGTATTGTGCTAAAAAGCGTCCCCTAGAGGATTGTTTTGAAGTAAAAATGTTTTTTGCAGATTCCCTTTCTGCATCCTTTGGATAGTCTATATACCAATTTTGGTTTCAATCCATTGAATGGTTCAAGCTCCAGGATGCTCTAAATAGGCCAAATTTAATTATAACCTCCCTGTACTATACACGAATGATATTCAAACACATTGCATAAAGTGACGAAAGCAGAAGTATTTGGGATGCATATGGTTGCTCTTAAATCCCTTGTGATTCAACATGTGAATGGTAACAATGCAATATTTGTAGAAAATTTAAATTCAACCATAACATAATTACTACAGTAAAATATATTGGATCGTGTATGTACATTATATGTGAAAACTTTAAGCTCCACTCTTTTTAATATGAACTTCGTTTCCTCTGTACTGAGTTTAGACATTCTTTCTGCAGTTGCAATCAAGATTTCTAATTTGGTGAGTAATCACTAACAGGACTTTCTGTACACAACAGTCCAACACTGATCTATATTCTTCTAGCAACATCCATACTTATAGTACAACCTGACAGGCATGAGCTTGAATACGAATTTTCAGAGAAAACTTTATATAATTATCAATGACGGAAATCTATAAACACATGCATTACTAACAGAACACTAAATGTATATTTGAATTTCTAACATATAAGCAAAATTTCAATAAAATAATTGGCATGCCAAATTAAATAATCAAATTGGGGGATTAGAAGGGCTAACAAATAAAGGTTAGATAAAACAGAACACTAAAACAAGTTATCTGCTATCATTAACATGGAGAATGTTTCATAACAGTTTAGTAAAAATCATAAATTTACATCGAGATACATAATATCATATAGAAAACATACTATATATGTGTATGTGCATGCTAGACAAATGCTCTCTTTGCACTATAAAACCCAATCAAAGGTCATACTGCACTTGTACATACATGCTAGATTATTTTAATGCTATCTAACAAATTCATATGAGCACATTTTAAGTGTTGAATTCAATTTTAGATAAAAGATCTAATTGAATATGTATGTTTCCTTTAGTTCAATGTTTTAAACTGAATTGGTCATCACAAAAATATATCAATTTTTTGCAAGATATTGTTATCTTTCTCAGGGTTAACACAATTGCCAAATAGTCAACACAAAGTCACCGGGCATGTTTTTATAATTTTTTTTTCCATGGGGAATTGAGATGGCTAATATTTTTTGACACTCATGCCTAAGCTCAAACTAGAGCTTTTTTGTAAAGAAGAAAAAGCGACACCATCCTGGCCCAGAGTCAAACCAGGGACCCTTAATATCTTACAAATCTTTAATATGAAGAAAAAGAGCAGTGCGCCTATGTCCTGGTCACCAAGCAGGTTAAGGCACACCACTTCGACTATGGGTCAGGATGGTGTCTGTTTCTTCTTCACAAAAAAGCTAGCTTGAGCTTAGGTGTAGATGGGAAAAATTATTAGCCATATCACTTTCTTCTCTCTAAAACTATGATTATTTGTATTTTGTTATATTCAGTAGTTACATTTGTTTGCATTTCATGATGCAAGGATAATTAAGACATGCTGTACAAAGATCTACAGTTTTCCGAGAAATTCAAACCTCTCTCTCAGCTAGAGAATCAAATTCTGGACTGTGGAGAGAGAGAGTATGCACCAGGCCTGCTGGAATCAAACAGATTATTTTCAGTAACTTATGTTGTTTTTGCAATGACCAATTCAATTCTAAAATATGTCATGCCATTTCATAAAAATTTAAGCAAAGTCAGAATAAATACGATTTTACATATAATATGTTTATATAGAAAACTGATAAATCATACAATTGTAAGAACCAGTTTGCCTTACATGTCCAGTTAAAAGGTTGAGGAATTTCATTGAGCATAAATGACATACACAGCACCTTTTTAAAAACATAACAGCGTTTTATTAAAAATAACTACATGAATAAGCATATACTGATAACATTTTACAAATTTTGCCTGTAGTTATATATACCATACAAAATATTTAAGGAAATTTCCAAAAAAGTACATTTCACTATTTCAAGTTCTCAAGTTTTGAGATTTTATGGCTCAAGGTCTACAATCGTCATGCTGCACTAGGATCTACTGTTTTTCGAGGAATCCGAACCTCTGGACCTACAGTTTTCCGAGGAATCCGAACCTCTTAAGGCCTAGGGAACCAAACCCCGGACTACAGTGAGCAGTGCGATCTTTATGAGATCTCTGAGTCAGGGATCACATTCGCACCAAAGCCATTCTTATCAGCTTCATAGCAGGAAAAATGGTCTTTTGTAGCAGAAAAAATGGCATTCAGTATCTAATTCGAAGCAAAAGAAAAGGCTTTTGCATGAGTTTTGTAGCAGAAAAAAGCTTTTGCATCAATTTTGTAGCAGGTAAACACCACAACTTTATTATTTTGTAGAAAAAAAATTGATTCAGACATCAGTTTTGTAGCAAGCAAAAAATACTTCAATCAAATGAATGTGCATGATAAAAATGAAAAGTAAAATATTTCATTGAAAAAATAGAACTTCATGCACATCAAGTTCTTTGTTTCGTTTTTTATAATTTTGAAACCTCTTCCCTGATTTCCTCTTGAGAAGCCAAAATTGTTGATATACGCATATTAGCTTTGGTCAACGATATTTGTCCACTTTCGACTGCAGATGTATTTTTTCTTTGTATGTAAATTTATATGTTAAAAAATATGACTAAAGACCGGTAATTTCGTGCTCCAAGGTAGGTGGTGTATCAAGGAGAGATTCCTCTACTTTGATGCAAAAATACTAAAAAAATTACCAACAGTCGTTAATTACAGCACATTTACAAAAGTTTACAATTTTGCCGGTAGGTAGCGAATCAAAGACAAATCGCACATCAGAAAAAAATCACTCGTTAGTTAATCAAAATCGTCTTTTAAGTGAAATCGTTAATTTCGCTTTTTTTTTACGGAATAGAATTATAAATTACGTAAATTAATTAAATTTATTTAACAGGTAAATTTACTTTTAAATTAATCTACAAGCCTCTGCATGTGTAGATAACGAAAGCAGACGGGGGAAATATCCCAACATATATGTCGCAAAATCTCGGCGCAATTCACACGCTATTTTTTAAAGTATCATGACGAAATTTTTCTGAACTTTTAATAAAATGCTGCGAGTAAAAAGTTATTCAAAATATGGTAAAACTGCGAGTTCACATAAAAATTTAAAAACTTTCGATGCTTTGTAAAACAGCCATTCCTTACTACATATCATGATACACTTGCAGGTAAATTGTCTGCCGAATTTTTTTTTTTTTTTTTTCTACAGCTGTTCCACAATCATGGCTGCATTTCATTTCGTTGTTTTAATCCAAATTTGAAGCAAGTTTCACATACAAAGCTGGACGTAAAAAATAAGAGAAACAAGTATACAAGCCGGAAACGTCGCGTCCAAACGTAAAGGCGCGGGCCATCTACAAAGTGCGTTTTTTGTTGTTGTTGTTTTTACCAAAAACCATAAAAAAAAATATGGATTTTTGTGGGGCTGATAGAAAATTGCGCGTGAGGACCTTGAATGAGCTTTTCCTTGGTTTTCTTGGTGTAAACTGTACAACCGTAAGTTAAAATCCTTACAAACTACGGAAAATTCGTACAAGTTGCCATCTCTGGACGTGGAAACGCAGAAATGCGACAGGAAAAGCTATTTTCTCCTGTCGCCTGAGGCTAGTGTTTTCTAGTCAAGTAAATATTATGGAATGGAAACAGTGGTAAGAATTTTTGGCAGTCCATGCACATGCGCAGAAGGCGGAACTGGTCCTGTCTGTAGACGCTAGTAGCAAATAGCCAGTTCATAAATCATCGTGTGACGTGGGTGCTATTGGCGAGATTAAGCGCCAACGATTTGGAGAAGAGAAAAAATACTACACAGTATAACCAATAATGATGTAAGCTAGAAAAACGGCCCACTTGGTGAAATGAATAAGTGATTTTGGCGCAAAAACGAAAAAATTTGCGCTTTTGTTATCAGTTTGTAGTAACATTTTCGTTTTGGCGCAAAAACGGACAAATTCATGCTTTTGTAGCAGTTTGTAGCAGCAATTGCGATTTGGCGCAGGCGTGTGATCCCTGCTGAGTAAGCGTTCTTTACACCATTGGGAGTCGAAACCAGGTTAATGGCACACTAGGCGAACGTGTTACCACACTGCGCCACCGCAGGGCTAGATGTACTTAAATGGTATTTGATACATATATTATTTTGACTTTTCTATTTATGCGCTGCTTAAAAAAAAATTCTGAAGTGGACTATTCCTATCTCTTTCTCTCTCTCACTTCCACTATTTTTTAACAATAAACATATTAAATTTATGAACTAAAATATGCTTAATTAATTTTCTACACATATTTAAAATGCAATATTCTTAATGGTTTCGTTAAAAATGAAATTATTTTGTTTAATTGCATTTTCGTGTACCGATTCCGTAATAGGTTCATTGTGGGAGAAGGGGGTGGATATAGTAGCTTGACATGACTTCTGAACTCTGATATCCTTACACGGACCCAAATTTACTATGATGGCTCAGCCCAGTAGATCTAGTTTTTATGCTTGTAGCCAACATGGGGCAGACTTCTTTGACAAACTACTTAAAACTGATATGATGACAATGATAGAGAAAACTTGCATCTAAATATTTTTTTCCTATGTTCATAAGTACACTAACTCATACACTGCAAAACTTCCACTAATACTTTGATTACAATAAAAAGATGCATTTTTGTTTGCAAAGTTCAGAAACCAATTCCGAAAAAATTCCATTTCAGAAAAAATTCCGATTTTCAAAATTAGCATCATTAATTAATCATAATTATCAAAATTAAGTATTTCAGGTAATTTGACATGTTATATCGAAAAGAATCGTTATAGAAGTTTTTTTTCTTCTTCAATATGCATACACTTCATTGACGCTCGACTAGAAAGATAACCCAATTTATGAGGATGTAGGATTTTAAACAACAAATATGGTACACAAATTATATAAATTTTGCAAATAAATTGAGATTACACTTGCTACATGAATAGCTTATACTACATTGAAATAGAGTACAGCAGAATGTGAAAGATCGAAAGCATTTTTGGCTTCGGAAAAAAATTTACACATTCTAACAATGTTTTTAAAAAATTGTGATCAATTAAATTATGCATAAATTTGATAAATAACTACAAATATATGCTTTTATTGAATTTTTTCCTCTTTCATCCATACTTATTAAGGTGTGATTATATGAACCTTCGATTACTGGAACCAGGCCCAATCTCAATTATGATGTCCTACTGTACTATACCACAACTTCTGATTTTACAAAGTTCAAGCTTCGCTGCAAAATCTTCAGCGCATAATAATTATCGACACAGGTGCTTAAAAAAAATAGGAAATCCCCTAAAAATAAAAGCATCTGAAAATTTCAATAGTAGAGATGCACCTTGTCAATTACTCTTAAAATTTCCATACATATATATTAATTACACATTATTGATTTGGAAGACACCAGAAGAAATTGTAAAAGTTCTTTAGGAATGGAAACCCAAGGCATGGAATAATTTAGTTTTCAGTCCAGTTCCCGAAGTTTGACCACTTGAATCATGCGCCAACTGAATACTAACGTTTTCACCTTTCTGAAATGTCAAAGACGGTGGAGTCTAAAAAATAAGATTTTTTTAAAACAAATTTCTATTAAAAACTATTTATTGCCATTTTATTATTTTCAATTTTTCCTTTAACCAAAATTTGCAAGAAGTGTTATTTATGATGATACTCATCCATTTACTTCTCTTATATGTAATGAATATATTATGACAACTACATTTAAATATGGTATTTTTATTCAAGTTTGGAATTTATTTTAAAGTATTGAATAAGGGGATTAAAAATCACCAACAATTTAATTTCAGCAAGTATTACCAATATAGAAGTTTTAAACATAATCCCGCTTTATATTCTTTTATTTAATGAAAATGAAGTTAACACAATAAATGCAAATATGTAAAAATAAAATCAGTTCTACAATTGTCTAAACAAAATTATGTAACAGAAATTTTAGAAGTTAAAATTTAAATATACATGAAGTGTACATATATATTGAACGTATGTGACGATGTGTGGAACCGGCCAGGCCAGTAACCTAGTGTCCTACCCCGCCTTCAAGTGGTGCAGGCTGAGCTTTCTATTTATGTGGCAAATTAATATTTGCTGCACGGATAGAAAGGCGGAAGGGGAGGGCTAATTCACCAACCCGTCTAGCCAGCGTGGTGAAATTATGGCTAATTCCTCCATTATGTTGACACACCAGAAACCATGGCCCCTAGTCTCCAGGTGCTGGAGTGCTCCTGATCAAGGCAGCGGTCAGTGTGGCATGAAAGCAGGGGGTGCTAAGAATCACTGGAATGGCCCAGGCTGCCGTTTGTTATTGACCTTGGCTACGTTTAATGGACGATCCCTTGCTTCTGAAGCAAAACTTCAGGAATTGGAAGAGGAACTAGACAAGATCAAATGGGACATTGTAGGACTCAGTGAAGTTAGAAGAAAAGGTGAAGAGTTGGTGGAACTTAAAAGTGGACATTTGTTTTATTATAGAGGAACGGAAACTGGAAGAACAAGTGGTGTTGGCTTCTTAATCAACAAAAGAATTAAAGACTGTCTTCTGGAAGTTGAAAGTACATCAGATCGAGCAGCGAGGCTTGTTGTTCAACTAACCCAGCGATACCAACTTCAAATAGTACAGGTATATGCACCAACATCAAGCCATACCGACGAAGAGGTTGAAGAATTTTATGAAGAAATCAAACAGCTACACACCAAAGGGAAACAACATATCAAGCTCATCATGGGGGATTTCAATGCAAGAATTGGACAACAGGAACAAGGAGAGACATCGGTTGGTAAATACGGATATGGGGAAAGGAATGAACGTGGCGATCAACTCATCGAATTTGCAGAAGCTGAAAACCTTAGCATCATGAATTCATTTTTTAAGAAGAAACCGCAAAGAAAATGGACATGGAAACACCCAAATGGGGGAACTAGTGAAATTGACTATATCCTGGCAAACAAGAAATCAATTATTGAAGAT
>QLNU02011896.1:0-12225 GCA_006491805.2 Dysdera silvatica | reverse complement strand
TGGATTCCAAGAGACCACCGAAGACCTAGAAAACGTCCTCAAACTAGATGGGTGGATGAAATAAGAAAACAGGTTGGGGTGACGTGGAAACGAATGGCCCAGGATAGACTTGTGTGGAAAGCATTTGGAGAGACCTTCATCCAGCAGTGGATAGATAATGGTTGAATATGATGATGATGATATATATATATATAAAATCATATATAATCAATTGCACGAAGCAAAATACAGTGGAATTTGGTTATAACGAACCTCAGCGGACACTAGAATTTTCTTCAATCTAAACATCTGTTATAACCGTTCTCCGATATAAGCATTTATCAAAAATCATACTTTTATATGACTGTTAATATAAATAATTTACTTCTGAAGTAAGACTTCATGAATTGGAAAGACTTGAAAAGATCAAATGGGACATTATATATAATAAGGCGAAGTTGTAGTTAGGCAAGGTGAAAAGTTGGTAGAACTTAAAAGTGGATATTTGTTTTATTATAGAGGAACGGAAACTGGAAGAACAAGGGGTTTTGGCTTCTTAATCTACAAAAGAATTAAAGTCTACCTTCTTGAAGTCGAAAGCACGTCAGATCGAGCAGCGAGGCTCGTTGTTCAACTAACCCAGCGATACCAACTTCAGATAGTACAAGCATATGCACCAACGTCAAGCCATACCGACGAGGAGGTTGAAGAATTCTATGAAGAAATCAAACAGTAACACATCAAGTTCATCATGGGAGATTTTAATGCAAGAATTGGACAACATGAACAAGGAGAGACATCGGTTGGTAAATACGGATACGGGGAAAGGAATGAACGTGGCGATCAACTCATAGAATTTGCCGAAGCTGAAAATCTTAGCATCATGAATTCATTTTTTAAGAAGAAACCGCAAAGAAAATGGACATGGAAACACCCCAATGGAGGAACCAGCGAAATTGACTATATCCTGGCAAACAAGAAATCAATTATTGAAGATTGCAGTGTACTGAACAGATTTAATACTGGAAGTGATCATCGAATGGTGAGATGTAAAGTGCACTTAAATACTAAATTAGAAAGACAGAAGCTCATTAGGAAACAAGTATGTAAGAGGGTGGATTTAAAGAAATTAAAAGAAAATACTGAGGCATTCAAGTTGGAATTAAAAAATCGCTTTTCTGCACTGGAAGGACTTATTGAAGAAATTGATATCTCAGAAGCAAATGAAAACATTGTTAAGACAATAGTTGAAACTGCTGGGGAAATTGGTGGTGTAACCTGTAAAAAGCACAATAGCAAATTATCTGAGAAGACGAAACAGCTCATGAAAAGGCGAAGAGATATGAAGGTGGACAATCAAAATACCAGTTCCAGGATTGAGTACATAGAACTTTGTAAAACTCTGCGCAAAAGCATGAAAGAAGACATAAGAAAATTCAACTGTGAGTTAGTAAGGAAGGCCATTGAAAATAACAAGAGCCTTAGGGTTGTTAAAGGAAGTTTATCTGTTGGGAAGAAACACATCATTGCATTAAAAGGAGAGGATGGCACCGTAACAAGAAATACTTAGAAGAGTTGAAGAATTCTACAAAAAACTATATGAAAGTAACAGTGGATTAAACGAAGACTCTGAGATAGTCGAAGGAACAGCTCCTAAAATCTTAAAAGAAGAAGTTTCATTTGCAATAAAAAGTATGAAGAAAGGAAGAGCCCCTGGCGATGATGGTATTACATTAGATATCTTAAAAGAAGCTGGAGAATATGTAGAAGACATACTTGCAAAATTCTTTACCAAATGTCTTAACAGCGGTAACATACCAAACCAATGGGATTCTGCAACAGTAATTCTTTTGCATAAAAAAGGTGATAAAGAGGATTTGAAAAATTACCGACCAATTAGCTTGTTACCTGCTATTTATAAAATCTTCACAAAAGTGCTAACACATCGCCTGCAGAAAAAATTAGATGCAGCTCAACCAAGAGAACAAGCTGGATTTCGAAGTGGATTCAGTACAGTGGACCATATTCAAGTATTAAGAGAATTAATTGAAAGAACACATGAATATGAACTTCCATTGTGTGTTGCATTTATTGACTATGAGAAGGCCTTTGACTCTATTAAAACATCAGCAGTCATCAACTCTTTAAGATCAACAGACATTGAGGATGTGTACATTGACATGGTGAAACGTGTGTATAAAAATGCAAGTGCAAAATTTCGGTTACATAAAGATACCAAAACTATCAAAATTGGTAAAGGTGTGAGGCAGGGAGATACCATTTCTCCAAAACTTTTTACTTCAGCTTTACAGATGATTTTTCAGCTGATAAATTGGAATAACAAGGGAATAAAAATAAATGGTGAATATTTAAATCATCTGCGGTTTGCTGATGACATTGTTATTTTTTCAACGAACCCATCAGAACTCCAAGACATGGTACAGGAGCTCTCAACTAGAAGTAAAGAAGTTGGACTCAAGATGAACCTACAAAAAACTAAGATCATGTTCAATAATTTCGTAGAGGAAACAAAAATACAAGTTGACAACATTGAGCTAGAAATTGCTGATTCATATATAGGGTGTCCCATAAATTTGGACGGATTTAAAAAATCCTAAAAAAATGAAAAAATTGGTGTACGAAAGTGTGGTTTGCACCTTTAGACTTGTCAAAGTGGCGAATTTTTTGTCAAACAAGAAAAAAAGCGAAAATTCTCATCGGTAGGTGGCGATGCAAAGTCCAGTTTCCTGAAAATATGCAAATTTTAGCACTGGAAGAGTGACGAACACTATGAAAATTTAATAATAATGAAAAATACACAACATTTTTAGGTGTAGTTACAAGTTTGCAAAATAGTTTGGTGCACGTTTCAAGAGAACAAGGTCTCTCCACATCTGAAACTAACTTGAAATAAAGAACATACTCAACAAACTCAATGTTTATTTCACGTTAGTTCCAGATAAGGAGAGATCTTGTTCTCTCGAAACGTGTGCTGAACCATTTTGTAAACTTGAACACACTTTTTTTGCGTAGTTACATCATTATGGAAATTTTATCTGTTTAAAAGACAATGGGAATCCAAAACTAACTTCTAATCCACTTCTGCCTTAGTAATAGTGTATGTGAATTGAATTACTGCTTTGTTGAATTAGTACAGCCCATTGAATGACTGCAATGTTAACATAGGTAAAAAAAAGACACTTTGTGATTTTTTTTTTTATGTCAACAATGAATCAGCAGCATAAGCGGTATAGAAATTTAGAATGATAAAGAAAATTAAGGGACAGTAAGGTCCAATTACAGAAACTGCGCTTAGAAAGATAGTGCAGCAATTCGTAGAAACCGGTCGCTTAGAAGATCGCAATCACAGTGGCGGGCGAAGTTGTCAGAGGAGCGTATAAGCAGAGTAACAACAGAAACGGATGCTCTAGCAGCACAGTCACCTAGCACCATATGCAATGTATAAGAGATTTCAAGAAAACGGGTTTACCCGAACCAGCATGTTTCAGGCCATGCACGAAGACTTGAAGCTATACCCGTACAAATTACAACCTTTACAGGAGCTGAAGCTGAACGATATTGCAAAGCGAAAAGAATTCGCTGAGTGGGCTTTGCAAAAGATTAACGATGATACACAATGGCTTTTGAATATCTTTCGAACACATGAGGCCCATTTTTCTTTACACTGATCTGCATAACTGCTTGATCTGGATTCGATATAATCCACATGCATACGTAGAAACGCCGATGTATGCACCGAGACTCACTGCATGGTGTGGGTTCAATGCATCACTAATTCTTGGTCCTTATTTCTTCAAGGAAGCATGCAAAACCGGTGGTTGAAAGACATGCATTGTAACGGGAGACCATTATTTAAAAACATTTCAAAATTATGCTGTGCCATCCCTGCATGAAAAGCAGCTCCTAGACACCATTACGTTTATGCAAGATAGAGCACCTCCCGATATCACAATGCGTGTAAGGCAGATTTTGGACAGTACATTTGGTCAAGAGCGAATAATAAGCAATTTTTTCAATAATGCAAGGTCCCCAAGATCTTCGGACTTGACTTCTGCAGATTTTTGGTTATGGAGGTAATATCTTGGGTGTATGTTCGAAATCCATCTACCTTGTATGAGTCAAAGGATACCATATGCTGTAAGATCTCTGCTATCTGCACGCAAGTGTAAATGGTTTTGTCACCTGATTGCAGATTATTCCTACATATGGGGGGTGAACACAAATATTTGTAATCGTTTTACATTTTCAAGTAGAAACGAATACCTGCTATATAATCTAGGTATTTTAAATGTATTTTGTTAATGGGGTGCCAAATAGAGCCACCTACCTGTAAGAATTTTCACTATTTTTTTTCTTGTGTCAGAAAAAATCCGCCACTTTCACAAGTCTAAAAGGTGCAAACCGCACTTTGGTACACTAATTTCTTCATTTTTTATGATTTTTTAAAATCCGTACAAACTTGTGGGACACCCTGTATTTACCTTGGCCAGCTGATTTCAATGGATGGCAACATTATGAAAGAACTCAACAGACGTATTAAACTTGGCTGGAGTGCATTTGGAAGAAACAGTTTTATCCTGAAGGGGAAATTGCCTTTGTGTCTAAAAAGAAAGGTCTTCAACCAGTGTGTATTGCCAGTCCTCTCTTATGGATCAGAGACATGGAGTCTAACAGTTGGAGCAATACGAAAGTTACAGACAACGCAAAGGAGCATGGAGAGGTGCATGCTTGGAATAACTAGGAGAGATCGAAAAAGAAACACTTGGGTGAGAGAGCAAACTAGAGTAGAGGACATCATTGTTAAAGTAAAAGGGCTGAAATGGCGATGGGCTGGGCATATTGCAAGAAGAACTGATCAACGATGGACAACAGAAATTCTGAACTGGATTCCAAGAGACCACCGAAGACCTAGAAAACGTCCTCAAACTAGATGGGTGGATGAAATAAGAAAACAGGTTGGGGTGACGTGGAAGCGAATTGCTCAGGATAGACTTGTGTGGAAAGCATTTGGAGAGACCTTCATCCAGCAGTGGATAGATAATGGTTGAATGAGATACATAATTTATATAAATCAATATACTCGATCAACTATTATTTTTATGGTTTTAAAAGTAATATTTGATGCAGCATTTGGGTATTACTTTACCTTGACTATCACAGAAGTTCTCAATTTCCAAGGACAGCCAAATAACAGTGTAAATGCATTTCGTTTTTCATGTGAGAACAATCTGAACCAAGAGTAGATACATGGGGGTGTGAGACACCTCTACGAAACAAATATACACTTATTTTATGTCTGTATATTAGTTTTCAAGCTTTGTTCCCCTTCATGAAAATATTTTTTGGATCTGCCCTTAATGAATGCTATTGAAATTCAAAGTTTACTTTGTGTTTCATAGCAAAAATCTTTTTAAACACAACAAAAATATCTTGAAATTTTTTAATGTAAGTATTGAAATGAAATTAGAGAAGAAAATAATTGGTGCATTATATCGGTGATATTACATATACAGGGTGCTTCCAATTAAAGAGGTGATCACCTGAGAGGTGGAAACCTGTCAGTGGAAAAAACTACCGGGAGAATCGCAATCAAAATTCATAAATACAGTTTCAGGAGTATGTGGTTTCAATTGCTGAAGCAAAAAAGTTGACACTTTAACTCCTACAGAGAAAACCGTGCTACAGTGCAAGTAATTTGCATATAGCTGAACGTACCTAATATCGTCCACCTATATATGGATTCAACAACATTGCTCACACCAAGTGACAACTCGGGCTGTCATGAAAATCACATTGCCAGATCTGTGTTACTTGTTAAATTCATTTATTAGCAATGCGACAGCAATCTTCATGTAAGCTGGTGCACCCCTTTATCTGTAAAAGCCTTACTATACCAATACTTTTCAGCCAGAGTGTTCAATAGTTCATTTTCAATATCTTGGGCTGCCTGGTTACCTGATCTAATGTCCTGTGACTTTTGGTTGTGGGGCTATTTAAAACGCTATGTTTATGCAGGCAATGTTTCAAACTTAGCAGTCTTAAAAGATAGAATTTCACAACATGTGACACATCTTCATGGCAATGAACTGCATTTTGCTGTCCATTGTGTTTTTACATCGAACATAATTTCGAACACAAGGTGATGGAGGACATGTCAAGCCATATCTGTGATGATAGTGTGATTCCATATGTGATTGCAATAAAGTTATTATAACGAAACAATACAGAGTTTCACCAGGAGATTCCATAACAAACAGTTATTTCGACACTGGCGTAAGGTTTAAAAACACGACGTTTCGGGAGCCAACAATAAAGGGATCAGTTGGCTCCCGGAAGCGTGTTTTTAAACTCGCCATCAAATAACTGTTTGTCAAAGTTATTATACACATTGGTTTTGTAATAACATTTATTATTAATTTCATTTCATGCTATTACAATAAATCTTTTGCATGTTAACTTTTATTTTTTGTTGATATGTGTTATTAATTTCATTGCCACATGTTATTGCAAAAGTTATTACACATTAACTCTTATCTTGACGGTAGTTGTTAGGTATGTTTGGCAATATGCAAATTACCCACACAGTAGTGCCATTTTCTTCCTTAGCGATCGATATGTGAACTATGTTTCTTCAGCAATTAAAATCACATACTCAGGAAAGTACGTTTATGAAATTCGATTGTGATTCTGCAAGAAGTTATTCCCACAGATAGGTCTAAATACCACCTCTTTAATTTTAATCATCTTGTATATTATACACACTTACTAAAATCATCTGTTTGTCATAGTCGTGAATTCATAATATCAGTGCTCGTTATAACCAAGTTTAACTGTATTACAGAATGAAAAACAAATCCAAACGAAACTATAATATGCTTATTAAAATTAAAATATAAAAAAAGTTTTTCCATTTCCTTACACAATCAAGTTGTCCTCTTTCACTAGTAACACTGTCCAAAGACTCCCGAGATCCCCTTCTGCTGCCCTCTTTCAATGATGCAGATCTTTCCTTTGAAATTGTTGTGAACTCTGTTCCTAAATATTGTGCTGAAGTTTTTCCTTGTTTTACTCCATGGGAAACCTAATGCAGAATAAAAAGATGATTTAAAAATTAATATACACCACATTAAAATTAAATAACATTGTGTTTAGTGCTATATAAAAATTTTAAGGTTATATATTACAAAGTAACATTTTCATTTGTAATTTTATAACCAGGTTTATCTTCGTGACAAAGCTTCTCACTTTTTCATACAGCTTATTAGTAAATCGCTTTCATATCACACATTGCTAAACACAGACAACTAAGAGAAAAGGTGGGAGAAAGACAGGCATTCACAGTTGTTTTTAAGCTGTTTTAAGCAGACAGGAATTTGTAGAAGCAATAGTTCAGTTTTTGCAAGTAAGCCTGTTTTGATCAAATTATGGTCCCCATACAGCCATGTTTTCTGTGCAGATGGTTTAATTTCTAGCATGATTAGCATTTTCTATGTATTGTTTCCATCACTGTTCTCGATCAGAAGTGGCAGTGTCATTTACGTTGTTTTGCTGCTTTTATTAATTTGAAGAAATGTTGGTTGTCTTCAAAGGTTGTAGTCACCAATTCATTGTGAATATTGTACATCGTTACTTTTTCCGACACTTCTGGATTTTCAGACTATCAAAACATTGGCATATCAAAGATTGAAGCATTGACAGGATATCAGAAGGTTATTAGAACATCGGTACATCAAAAAAATTTTTTTTTTGAATATCCATGGTCACAATTTGTTAGTGTGAAAGAACATTAGCTCTGTTCAGGACTGCTTGCTGCTAACATACTAAAAAAACTGACAAGGGAATTGTAAGAGGTGTGCATCACTCATTTTGACAAAAGTAGCCATTCAAAAGGTCTTCTTGTAGGGAATAAAAAAGTCAATACAACTATCCATCACAATGCAACTGTTTACGAAACATAGATGAATATGAATGAGTAAAAGAAGAGTTAAGCTAATGCCCCTATTCAACAAAGAGAGGTAAACACAGGGTTAGAATGTAGTGAGTAATGTTGTAGTAACAGAAACTCTTTGCCTAGTCCAATGGGATAAAACAGAGGGCATGAAAGGGGACCTAGCGGGGCAGTTCCCTGGATGCCCAACCATGATGAATTTTAGCAGTAACTACAGCTTGCATTCCAGGTACGCAAGCTTGGAGGAATGGTTCAACTACCTGTAACATGTAAAATCAAGCTCAGTTCTGAAGGTCTCATCAGTAAGTCTTCGGGCTGTGACAGATCCTTTCTTTGACTGATCGAAGACAAATGTATGCTTACCAGCCTTCTTTTCATGGTCACATGCTATCCCATTTTGGGGGCCCACCTATTGGTTGAGAGGCTACCAGTATAAAATGTCAGTGACTATTAAAGACTGTTAAAGTAAATACGTTTGGACAGAAAATTAGTTCTTTGATGATACAGGTGTGGAAATGACACTAACAATAGAATAAAGTGAAATAGAAGATCCTAAGTACAAGCTCCCTGGAAAAAAAACAACCATGTAAATAAGTTGGAGAAGTTTCCCTAGAAACAATGAAAAATGCATTAGAGGCATATGATAAGATCAAGCAAAATTAAGGTGTAATGGCAAAGAAGTGATCAAGAACAGTAACTAGCCACAAAGTGACAAGACCATGCCAAATAAATTTAGTGGAGATACCACATTCCAGAAACAGAAATTAATATGATGTTACGTGTGGTCTCAATTTTTACATTACTGTCAGAACTTGAGGGTTATAGTTCATGATAGGGAGCTTAGGATGAAGGCAACAAACAAGAGGCTGTTGATTAGGGTGGCTCATAAACATATGGAAAAAAACTTTTACATACAGACCAAGATACCCCCTCATTTTTTTTACATTTGCCCAAACTGTTATACTGGCAAAATTTCAACTTCATACTCCAACTAAAAGATGGTGCTCAATGAGCTGTTAACTTTGGTTGCATTTTAAGTGTTTTGAGTGTGCTAAAAGTTCAGGTAAAAAAAAATTACTTAAACAGATATAGTTTTTATTTATACATTTACAATATTAGTAAAGTTTTGCAAAATAAAACACTTTCAGCTTTTTTACATTTCCTTCTTTGAAAGACTATCAACAACAGATTGTTTTGTTGTCTCAGAAGTGATGGACTTCTGATTTTTTTCAACAATTTGCAAAAGAAACTGCTTATTGTCTTTATTTTATTAAATTGTTTTTATCTGTTTGTAATACACTATTAAAATTTGTTTACATTCTTGAATCAGTTAAACACCTCCATGAGCAGTTTTTATCATTTACCACTCTTAGTCTGTTTACTTATTTTCTCCTGGTCCTATCTAGTATATTCTTCTTCCATTCTTTAGAAGAAAATTTTAGAATGGAGTCACTAATATACAAACAAAAAAGAACTCGGCAATTCTTTTGGTTGCAAAGTCACTGAGGCAGACATCTTTCAATATTTTTAATTGCCCTGGCCCTCTTACATTTTACAAGCCTTATGCATTCGTTTCCACATTGGTTTTTGTTTTCTCTTTTCTTGGCACTTTGTTTGAAAATAACGCTAAACTCCATCGATTCATCTGAAAAATTTCTTAAGTGTTTCCTTCAAACTTTCCTTGCTGTTATTCCGATTTCCGAATCAAGTGTTTCATATTTTCTAAGACCTTTCCATAACTTCGAGTCATTCCAGGAGCTTCAGCAAGTGAAACATGGGCATAGAGTTATATAGGCCTGTGGGGCCAAGCTCTCCCAATAATTTGAAATAAACTGCAATTTTACACATTCTGTAATGTATAAATGTATGTAATGTGTTCTTAAGCACGCAACAATCTTGAATACTCTACGTTGGTGAAGTGATGCTTCTATCCATGATTTATTGTACAAAAGAGCACTAAACTGTCTAAATTGTTGGAGTTGCCTTTCGTCTCTCTTAATTATACAGAAAACCTTTTGCTAATCTCACAACAGAAAGATTTTGAATGCGTAATGGAGTTCAGCTATCTACCGAGCATAGTGAATAACACCTGGTGCTCTTCAGTGGATTTTCTCAGGTCAATTACCCAAAACGAGTAATGTCAACTCTATTACAGCTTTATAATCACCTCTAATGATCATACTCATTTACAGAAAAAAGGCATGCTATGGTTGAATCTTTAAACTCTTTAGCGTCTTTTTTCAATCCTATTCCCCCTGAAAGCTTATTTGTTCAATTCCTTGCCAAAGTGTTTTAAATTTGTCAAAGAGTGGAATTTCTGGGGAACACAATGATCCAAAGCACAATGTAAATATCTTTGCCAAGATCAATCCCCCCTCATATAATGAAAACAGGCTAGCCATAATAATTGCCAGCCAATTTTTTTTTTCTAAATCAATGCATGCCCCTTTTCTGTAACCAGTATTACATTCATAGTATCAAAACCAAAGGCTTTAATGTTTTTTTGCATACTCCACCGCTTAAATAGTGTAAAAATAGATTTTGCTATATTTTGTGCACACCAAGAAGTTTTTCAATACCATCGCCTGAAACAGGCCTATACAGGTTAGTCTAGCTAGCATGTGAAACTGTACAATGCTTGCTGCACACTAATAAAAAGTGTTGACAGACACAGTAAAAAAAAGTTGTTGCCAAATACGTCAACTACACTTCACATATTAAAAAATTATATAAACTAAAAAATTCAGCTTTGTTTATTTTATTATTTTTATGTGGTTCTTTTCATTCTGACACTAGAAGATAACATTACAAAATAGTGCAAAAATGAAGGACCATTGAGAATCATCTTTTTGTAGGAGTAGAAAGCTAAAATTTTAGGAGAATAACGTTGTGAATAAATGTAAAAAAATTAGGGGTGTCTTGGTCTGTAGTACAAACAAATTTTTTTTAACCACCTTACTGTTGATGTAGATTTACAAAATTTCATGGTGTCCAGCAAGTAGATATCTTATTTCAAGCATGAAGAAGCATATAAGGTGTGTCCCACCGAAATAAAGCCACCGTGATTGTGTGCCATGACTGGCAACGAAACAAACCAATAAGAACGTAGCAAATATATTAAGAAAGTCTATATACAAATACATATTTACAAGGAGTAACTCACTCCCTGCCCCACCTGGGCAGGAAAAAAAATGAACGTGTAAAAAAAGAGGGGAAAAAGTGTCCCGCCGAAATAAAGCCACTACTGTTAATAGCCAATATATCCGCCATGATTATATATAACTTAGAAAACACGATGTGGCATACCATTTACGAATCCCTGGAGGACAATGGCATCAATATTATCCCAGACTTCAATGATGGCAGCCTTCAATTCTGCCACAGACTGAAACTGTCTGCCATTGGCATATACAGCCCTACTGAGGTTACCCCCACACATTTTCTTGGGAAATAAGATCAAGGGAAAGGGCAGGCCATTCCATGACATGTACCCCATTATGCAAAAAACATTCACAAGAGGGTTTTGCAACGTGAATGGGGGCGTTGTCCTGCTGGAAAATCCAACTTGGGCCACCAATTCTCTCTGCAAATGGCAGCAAACGGGTTTCTAGCATTTCTTGGTAATTGGTAGCCTTATGCGGCCTAAGGGGAAAAGCCAGGTTAAGTTTATCACCATAGCCAAAGCCTCCCCACACCATTAATGAGCCCCCATCTTGATGTCTTTTGGAAAAGATTTCCTCTTCTTTCCTCATGTCACGCCAACAGAGTGTAAGGCCGTCTGGGCCATACAAATTAAGTTTTTTCTCATCTGAGAATATAACACGATGCCACTGGTCTTTCCAGGTTTGATGATATTTGGCCCAATCTACTATCTTTTGTTTGTGGATAGCTTTCAACATGGGCTGCTGTTTCCTTTTTTTATATCGCAAGTTGTTTGTATGTTTTACAATCCGTGACAGAGTTGATTTTGTCACAGGGATGTTATCCTCTTTGGCCAATTGTCTGAGGGAAATACCACCTTGTGAAAGACGATGCACAATATCTCTTTGCTGCCTGGAAGTCATTTTTCTGCCTGTACACCTCCTTTTTTATATCTGTACGTATTGCCCTGATGCACAAAATTGTCTATTACGGTTTTAGATCGTTTGATTTGCTTAGATATTTGTCTGTGTGAAAGACCTTGTTCCTTAAAAGCTGTTATCTGGCCTTTTTCGAACTCTGATAGCTGGGTTGCCTTTCCCCATTGCAATACTGCAGGACAAATAGAAAATACAACC
>QLNU02011883.1:0-10328 GCA_006491805.2 Dysdera silvatica | reverse complement strand
CAAGGTGAAATGGCGCAATGCAATGTGAAGTTAAGTGCAAGGACTGTTCGGCGCAGACTGCATGAATGTGGTCTAAATGCAAGAATTCCACGAAAAAAGCCATTTTTGTCTGTCAAACAGAGGTTGAAAAGATTAAACTGGGCTAAAACCCATGTTAACTGGACAACGGAACAATGGGACAGTGTAATTTGGAGTGATGAGACCAAAATCTCACTGTTTGGTAGTGATGGCGTAAACTACGTATGGAGAAGAATTGGAGAAGATTTCCATCCTGAGTGCATTACACCTACCGTGAAACACCCAGTTAGTGTTATGATTTGGGGTTGTATAACATCAAGAGGTGTGGGCAGAATTTGCATGATCAATGGGAATATAAATGCCCAAAGATACATAAATGAAATACTTGAGCCCAAGCTGCAGCCTTCTGCATGTGATCTTTTCCAAGATAATGAAGCATTTATATTTCAACAGGATTCAGCTCCATGTCATGTTGCTCGTGTGTGCAAAAAATGGTTTCAAGATCATCATATTCAACTGCTGGAATGACCTGGAAATAGCCCAGACCTTAACCCCATCGAAAATCTATGGAGCCGGCTAAAGAAGCTTGTTAGTCGGAAGCAACCCAGCAATAAAACACAATTAACAGAAGCAATAATTCAATCTTGGTTTCATATTATAACAGCTGCAGAACTAAAGAACTTGGTTCACTCCATGGGAAAGCGTTGTAAGGCCGTAATTAAGGCTAAAGGTTACCCAACTAAGTATTAACTGGTATGGTGAACATTTTTGTATATCTCATTTTTTCTATGTATATCACCTTTCTTCTTTATGAATGCTGTTCTATTAAAATACGATTCATAAATGTTATTGCATTACAATCTTGATTAAATTACCTTTCCAATGATATATAATTTTATAGTATTGGTACAAAAAAAAGTGGTGTTATTAGCCATCAAACCTCTAAAATAATCTTTTTTCAAAGGGTTTCCACAATTTTGTCCACTACTGTAAATATAAAATAAAATTGATAGCACATTTGTAGTATTCCTGCTAACGGGCGGAACCAGAAAACGATTCGTATTAAAAAAGAAATTCGTCTTAACGAGGTTTTGACCAGCTATCATTAGATTTTATTATTTCTTCTCTTTCTGTTTATTATTTCTTTTACCAAAGAATTATTGTACAAAACACATTTCCCCACAAAAGACCCGGCTCCCTTTTTTATTAAGGCCTTGCAGCCAACTTGTAAAAATTTTTCAAAGTGGTCTGCGGGCGCAATTGAAGTGGGAAAGTGGTCCGCGGGCACAATTGGAATGGAAAAGTGGTCCGCAGCTTCGATTGAGTTGGGAACCACTGCCCTAGACCAAATAAATGGGCGTTCATATGGATGGCAGGGGGCTTGAGCCCCGCCCTCTAGCCGTCGTTTAATTAATAGCCGTCGTCACATTTTAAAAAAAGGTACCTTTCAGCTCATTACTAATTGTCAAGCAGTATCAATTATTTTTTTAGTACTTTAGTGTCTTGTAAGCTTACTAAAATGTTTGGCAGCCTTGAAGGTGTATCGGTTTTTCTTAGCCCCCACCCAACAAAGTACCCATACGCCACTGACCGCATACACTCTAGCCCAAATTAAAACTGGGAATGTGTTCCTCGGAAATAAAGTTTCAGTCAGAGATGAATGGATAATGATGATGGATAATGATGATATTTAATGGAACTTAAATTGGCAGAGTGATGAAGGTCGTTCTTGCTTTTTAGCTTCAAATTTCACAAATGTGACGTATTTCGCAAGCTGTGTCATAACGAATTAGCGTTATATAGCGTCTGGCAGTACTTTATGCTTATATACAGGGTGTCCCAAAAACATTGACCGCAACTGAAATTCCTTAAATACTGATCCCAGACATATGTATTAAATTGCAGCAAAGTGGCGTAAGAAAAGGTGCAAAATTTTATGAGATCGATTAAAATTGCAGAGCATTACTTTTTTTTAAGAAATACAAAATTTAAATTTTTATACGGTCCAGGTACACAAAAATTTCCAATGAGTCAAATGTGCCCCATAGGTATAGTGCCTAGAAGTAGAACTTCTAGGCACTATACCATAGGGCACCATTTTTTTCAAGCGCGAAATAGGTACATGCAGGGAAGAGGGAAATCCATGCTGCTAAGTCACGTTATTTTGGGTTTTCATACCTCTGGTTCTTTTTCAACTAGAATGCTGAAATTTTGTATGCTAACCTATGGGAGTATGGGGAACATTTAACTCATTGGAAATTTTTGTGTACAGGGACCGTACAAAAATTTAAATTTTGTGTTTCTTCAAAAAATAATCCTGTGCAATTTTAATCGATTTCATATAATTCTGTACCTTTTTTTACACCACTTTGCAATTCAATACATATTTCTAGGATGAATATTTAAGGAATTAGAGCTGAGGTCAATGTTTTTAGGACACCCTGTATTTTTTATTTATACGATTTCATCAATACTATTTAAATTTATTAAATTATCATTTGTATAAATGTAATTATTGCTTTTTGTTCCTCATCATTATGCCACGTATACTACAGCATTGGAATCTGACACCACACAATGAAAAAGCAATAATAGGTGGGCAAGGCACAACGTTTTTCTTAATTTTCTTCGTTTTAATGAAAGAACACAGTTTTTAATTTGATAAACTATTATACTGAGTGTATCAATACGCTACCCAATGGCTACCATGGCATGCTTTGGGTTCAAAAGGTCGGACTTGACTCCCGTGACCTAATTAATGACTACTCTTTGATCAAGCCTAGCTTTCTGAACTGTCATGGATAGGCCCATCATTCAGTTATTAGAGTATAAAATTACAAACAAGTAATTACCAAAATATTCAAATACTGTCAAGTCTCGTTGACGTGAATTACTTTCAACACAAACTGTTTCCTAAATCTCCGTCAACAATAAATGACTTGGTTATACGAGTCACCCCTTCCGGATAACGCGAATTATTTTTAGTACGAGCAATTTTTTTTTTCAAATCGAGACTCCACCCTGTCCGGATAACACGAACTACTTTTAACACCAGCAAATTCTTTGTTACTTGGTTGGCTTTTTTTTTACAGAGGGCGTTGGCTAAACCCTCCAAAAATAGATAATAAAACAAATACGGAGCATAGTTGACAGTGAAAGACGAAACATGAACTTCGGTATATTAATTCCTTTTGTTAAATTTTTTTTACGAGGTGCACGTTAAATTTTACTTAGGGGAAAACTAACCCAGGATTAATTACACCAACATATATATCTATAATAATTATCAAGCAACTGAAATAAATGAAAAAATATACATATTTGTTGTCCGAGTGTCTTCACGGAATAGAAACAAGGGGGGGAGGGGAAGGCCAGGACCCTTCCCCCCCACTCGTTGAAACTGAAAACTTAAACATACGGAAATAGGATAGAGACTTATCTACGCCCCCCCCCCAATATTTTTTTCCAGTTGGCGCTCCTGGTTGGCAATAACGGGGTTCGACTGTATCAAATTACAATGGCGAACCTAAAAAAAGGGTGTAAACCACAACACATTTACTAATTTTCTTTCTTAAGTATTTAGTAAATTATTTAGCACTGAAACTGTATTTATTATACATAATTGCACTTTCATTTTACATTTAAGTATGAAACGAATTCGCCAATAAATGGTTTCGAGCAGTGGAGCACCCAGAATTTTTTTTTTGGGGGGGGTCACACACAAGTTAAAAGGGGATAAGTTACTTTTACGAAAAACTGAACTTTATGTATAATAAATACAACGACGGTTCTTCAATATCAGATTTGGGGGGGGTTAACCCCCCCCCTGGGTGCGCCAATGCTTTCAAGGTCTGCCAGCAGGTCAACGAAACTCCACCCATAATTTTGGAATGAAAGCCAACTACTCAACTTTCAAAAATTTTACATTCCAATTCCTCTTAAAATGTAGACAATCCTGGCGGGGAGGGGCTATATTCGAAAACATGACATGTAAACCACTACGAAATTGACAAGAGTTCAAACATAACTTACCTTCAACGTAGAAGGAATTGTTACAAAACCAAATTAAAAGCTCCACAAATAAAATGCGAACCAAAATTGACGCCGGTTTTAAAATCACGAGTCTGAGCAACCGCCTTTCTGCAATAACGCGCGCGACGAAGTGGACGAATCAACAGTTCGTCATGAACGCGATAACAGACATTGGGAGAGGACTTCGAAATTATCAAGGTTGCCATGTGTCGGCATTGTTCGCCGCAAAGGCGTGATAACGAGGTTTTCAATCACAAATTTTAAAAAAAAAATGGGGGGGACAATTTCCAATAATTTTATTACAAGTAGATTAATTACATTATTAATTACACTGCGGCGTGTTTTATTAATTTCTATATGCGATTTAACGATGATTGTACAAGTAGTGGACACGTACTGTAGTGTAGTAATTCAAAACTCGTGTGTGGGGGGGGCTCAAGTGTCTATGGGGAGCCCAAGCACTTTTAAAGAAGGTTTTGTGATGCGTCCTAGAGAACAATATGTGTTGATATCCCATGGGAAGGGGCATAGGCGTAGCTAGAAAGTTCGTAAGGGGGGAGTTAGGCTCAACAAGGAAGGGGTTACAGAGCTGCAATTCGTATGTTCCTATGTTAAATATACAAAATTTCATTGCAATGGGGGGTTACAACCCCTGAGACTCCCCCGGCTACACCTATGGGAGGATGGCATCCTTCCTTCCTTCCTTCCTTCATTCCTTTCCTACGTCATTAGACATGTAATATGAAACGCTTATATATCTTATTTGAAGATAAGTTATCTTATTTGAATACAAATTTTGGCGCAGTATAGCCCAGATGCTCTTGCGCCATAAAAAAGCCAAACAATCAATCAATCAATGAATACAAGTTGCTATATTTTATTTCGATAATTATTTTTTTCAGAAAACTCCGTTGACCTGAAATTATAGTATTTTGTAACTCAATAAAAGTAGGGGCGGATACAAACTTTCATTTTGGGGTGAGGGTTGTCAAGGATAGAATTTGCCATGGTCTTGGAAAATAAACCTACATTTTTCATAAAAGTCGGAAATTTTTACAGTGAAAAAATATTTTTTGAGGGGTAACTTATGAATCCTGTGACACCCCCCCAAACCCGCTTAACTATTCATTTTCTAAGGCATTTACATACTAACGAAGCTTTGTTTGTTTGAAAGTTTTATGGCGCAAGAACGTCTGGGCTACACTGTGCCACGCTAACGAAGCGCGACGAGATGTTTTTACGATGGAAAGAATCGAGTCATTAGGCCCGGCTGTAGGTAGTGCGGAGCCCGATTTGGATCACTTTTGCGGGGCCCCTTTATATATATATATATATCATCATCATCATATTCAACCATTATCTATCCACTGCTGGATGAAGGTCTCTCCAAATGCTTTCCACACAAGTCTATCCTGAGCAATTCGCTTCCACGTCACCCCAACCTGTTTTCTTATTTCATCCACCCATCTAGTTTGAGGACGTTTTCTAGGTCTTTATTGAATTATAAGCTTTTGAATCCGAAGTTCCGGGAAGCTTCTGTTGTCCATCGTTGATCGGATTCTTTAAACTTTTCAATAATACCCCAGCCATCGCCGATTTCAACCGCTGCTAACAATGATGCTTCTACTCTAGGGTTTTATAAGTGATTTCCTTTTCTGATCTCTCATAAATGGAGGGAGGAGGAAGAGATGATTCAGAATAAATGTGTATTTTAAGGATTTTAGTAATTTTATGAACTTTATTATTCCCACATCCGAAAAATTTCACCACAATGTGGAGGTCAAATTTCCTTCCTACTTCTTATCTGAGCGGAAAGGCAATGGAATTTGTAGACGTACGTGTTTAATGATGTCCTGTGGTGCCAAAAGTATTGTCGCAGCTGAATTAAGCCACCATCCTCGTTAGGAAAACCGAAGATCAGTTTTACTGCCCTCAGCTGGCAATTGATTGAAGGTCAGATTAAAATAAACACATTCTGAAATTCCACAGCGCTTTTTCTCAGCGCTAAACATGGGTCTGTCTATCCATCGTCCATAAACTATCCGTAATAGCAAAATCCCGCAAAATTTTCTAAGTGCTGTCCACAGGGCCGCCTCTTGCGGGTGGGCAGGTTGCGCCTCATACAAAGGCGCCTGATCGGGGAGGGGGCGCCCTTTCCAGGCGATAAATAATACTAAATATGTGTAGTCATGCTCTTATTTATGAAGTAAATTTTATCGATGCAAAAATTGCACGACTTAAAATTAATGGTAAGGCTTGTTGTCTCGTAACGTGCTAAATATAGCCATAGAAATGCAATATCCAGTTCTTTCTCAAGCAAATAAATATCCCAAACTATTCATTTCCTCTTGTGCTCTCTGTGAACAACGTGTAAACATTTTCGAAGTTTACATTTAACATAACGCGGCCACCGCTGCTTTCAATCAATTTCCGATACGACTGTACAGTTATTTAGCAATTTTGCTTTTGACTTTTCTCTTTATGAGTAGCGTGCTTCTCAATAATCGATAGATTATTAAAACTATTAAAACTAGGATAGGATATAAAACTAACAGAAATTATAAAACAAATAAAAATAGAAAATAATATAATGAATATAGAAGTAAACACATACAAAATATTTATAATGATATATTTAAGAACTAAAACATGTAAATATGACGAAACTATATAGACAAAAATCCAAATAAAAGGTCAGGTAACATTTTAAAAACAGAAAAAATGAGAACAAACAAACATGGGGAAAAAATAATATAAAGTATTGTGGAATTGATAAATTGAATAAATTACCAGATCGTATAAAAAATTGTGAAGGAGAAAGTGAATTTAAAAGGAAATTAAGAATTTACTTAATAGAAAAGAAAATGATATTGACGACCACTGGCAAATAGCAAACATTCAAAACAAACTTGTGGAATAAAATGATGTATTAATGGTTTCTCTGGACGTCAAAGGAGCTTTCGAAGCAGCATGGTGGCCCGCAATATTAAAGCAACTGCGTACCTTCCAATGCCCGAAAAATCTTTTTCAGCTGGCCAAAAGTTATTTCAGCGATAGAACCGCAACTCTTGATACGGCGACAAACTCTGTTAGCAAAAAAGTTACCAAGGGATGTCCGCAGGGATCATGTTGCGGATCGGGATGTTGGAACATTTTCTTTGATTCTGTGTTGAAGTTGAATTATCCTACCGTTGTAGAAGTGATTGCATTTGCTGACGATCTCCTACTTCTAATTACAGCGAAGACTGGGTTAGAATTAGAAATGACTGGAAACGTTTGCTTAAACCAAATTTTTGAATGGTTAACCAGCAACGAAGTTATTTTCAATGAACATAAATCAAAAGCCATTCACTTCACACGTAAAAGGGTAAATCACTCTGTATCGGTTTTCATGGATAGCAAAAAACTTGAAATAGTTAAAGGTCTAACGTATCTCGGTGTACATTTTGACAGTAATTTGAATTGGAACCTCCACGTCAATGACATTTGTAATAAATCTCTGAAAATAGTTAACGCATTATCAAAGATAGCTAAAGTTTCCTAGGGAACAGGATCACCAACATTAAAAATTATCTATGAAGGTGCTATTATTCCCTTGATGACCTATACGGCACCTGCATGGACCACAGCTTTAGACAAATTATACAACCAAAGGAAACTCAAGTCGGTTCAGAGTTTCGGATAATCAGAGTTTTTTTCCACTATGTCCTACGACTCTGCCTGCTTGTCGGCGGGAATTACTCCGATCTGTTTAAAAATTAAAGGAGCATCTGAAACTTACCGCCATATGAAAGAAGCTAGAAAAACACAAAGTCATGACTTACAAATTCTCTCCAACAACTGGTTGCATCCTGGTAAAATGATTGACATATTTGATACGATTGATATCAAACATAAATTCCCAGCATTTACAGATGGAAGTAAAATTAATAATTGCATTGGATATTATATTTCCCTGACATTTCCCCGTGCGACTTCCTTCTTTGGGGAGGGGATTTATTAAGGACAGTGTGTACAAAATAAATGTTACCTCTCTTAATATGTTTAAAGAGCACATTAGCGAAGCCTTTACCATTTTAATACGGACGTGGATGGAACTACACTTTCGTTTTCACACTTGTGTAGGCAATAACGGAGCGCACGTAGAAGAATGAAAAAAAAAACAAAAAAACTTCAACTTTCCACTTAATTAAAAAACAAGCATGTGAAAGAAAATTGCCTAAGGTCGATATTTAAATTTAGCAGGTTTCAATTAACATCAATCCGCAACTCTCTAATCCGAACTCTCTAATTCTTAAGAAACTCGGTAGGTTTTCAACGTTAACAATGCAATCATTATTGCATTTATGGAAGAAATTATGGTTTACCTTGCCCTTTCATTGCGTACAGACAGAAAAACCAAAAGCAATAGCGGGTTTAATATCTATTGAAACCTGCTAAAGAATAAGTAAGTTTTTATCTATTGTAGTTTTAGTGTATATATAAAATTTGAAGTTCTGTACTTCTATGAACTCCCTCTACATATTTCCATTTTTTAAATTACTATTTTAATTTGTTAACAAGTAGGATTATATAATGAAAAGCAAAATAATGTAGGATATCGCACTAGACCTTTATTTCCATATTTTATACACGAAATTATGTACGTGTCCATGAAAATTTGTTAATGCTGCAAGCATGGAGGCGTCTTCCTGTCTGTTCTTAATGGCGCAAAAGAAATTCTCCAAATTTTTGTACATGGAGTGGACCGATGTTTTCTTTCAGACACCACGCTGATTGGCCTCCTCGTTCAATCCAAGAAGCATGAAAGTCTTGTTCGCTCAAAGCGATTAAATTTTATTGCACTTTAACATTATGCCAAACAAAATCCATATTCTCCTTGCTAAATCCGGGAACTTGTTTGTTGCCGGCTTGTGATAAGTGAGTCTTACTGTATTTGTCCACTGACGAATGTCATTTTTCCCTATTGAGCAAATTTCGCAACGTCCTGAGCAAACGCGGATACGGGGGGTCACAGGGGTCATGACCCCCCAAAAATAATTAACTGTAAAAAATTCCAGATTTTATGATAAATGAAGGGTGTTATTCCAAGACCATGGCAAATTCTATCCTTGACCCCCCCGCCAAAAATAAATAAATAAATAAATATATGTCTGTATCCGCCCCCGGTCTTGAGAAACATGAGGTCTACATAAAGGACAAAATATATATGCAGGTATGCCTCGGAGTTCATTGCGAGTCCAGTTCCAAACTATTATAATAAAACAAGTCTCGCGAATTTTGTGGTTTCCCAGTGCGTATCGCGTGACGTTTAAATTATATCACAGTCTCTTAAGTGAACAATAGCATGGTTAATTGGTTCACTAATCGCCGAAATGGGACACAGAGCCACGAAGTGATGTTGGTCACATAGCTTCGGTTTGTAAAAAGCGCAGTACCTTTGAAGCGCAATAAAAGAGGTATGCCCGTATAATTATTTTATATTAATCAGATAGAAGATTGTGAAAACTTTTTAGAACTATAATTATCACTAAACGACTGTGAAATTAAAAAGTATGAGCAAATCAAAAGTGTACTTGATGTTGATGACCGTAAATTGACATAATGCATTTTATCGTTTAGGAAACAGCTCATCAGTTGCGGCGATTGTTGCACCAATTGTTTCGATCCTCATCATTATTGGCTGCATTGTCTGCGTCCTCAGAGTATGTTGTGGTTGCTGTCGAAAAGAAACGGTTATTGGAACAACTATTATTCAACCACCTATGCAGCAGCAGCAACAGCAGCAGCAAACCCAACAGATTATCATTAGTCCAATGATGCCCCAGCAAATGCCTGCACCCCAGCCTCCAATGCCTACTTACGCACAACAGCCTACTTACGCACAACAGCCTACTTATGCACATCAGTCTCCAATGCCTACTCACGCACCACCGCCTACAGTGCCTAATTATGCACCACCGCCGCCTCAGTACGCGAGTAATCCAAATTTCCCGCATCATCAGCCAACGACTCACCAACCACCTCCATCAACCCACGCTAACGAACCTTTTGCCTTTGATAAGGGAACTGCTCCACCACCTTATTAGGACAATGAAAAATGCTTACTGTATAATCCCCTTTATTACATTACCAGTTACCACGTTTACTGTATTTTCAGTTATATTTCCTGTATTTCAATTACCAGTATTTCCTCGTTTGCAAAACGGGCTTAGAATTCTCTTCGACATAGTTTGAATTTTTATAATTGCCATTAATTCTAGAATTGGAGCGTTACT
>QLNU02011864.1:46096-59261 GCA_006491805.2 Dysdera silvatica | reverse complement strand
TTCCTTCGACTATTTCAATGTCTTCGTTTAATTCACTGTTACTTTCGTATAGATTTTTGTAGAATTCTTCAACTCTTCTAAGTATTTCTTCCCTATTTCTTGTTACGGTGCCATCCTCTCCTTTTAATGCAATGATGTGTTTCTTCCCAATAGACAAACTCCCTTTAACAACCCTAAGGCTCTTGTTGCTTTCAATGGCCTTCCTTACTAACTCACAATTGAATTTTCTTATATCTTCTTTCATGTTTTTGCGCAAAGTTTTGCAAAGTTCTACATACTCAATCCTGCAACTGGTATTTTGATTGTCCACCTTCATATCTCTTCGCCTTTTCATGAGTTGTTTCGTCTTCTCAGATAATTTGCTATTCTGCTTTTTACATATTACACCACCAATTTCCCCAGCAGTTTCAATTATTGTCTTAACAATGTTTTCATTTGCTTCTGAGATGTCAACTTCTTCAATAAGTCCTTCCAGTGCAGAAAAGCGATTTTTTAATTCCAACTTGAATGCCTCGGTATTTTCTTTTAATTTCTTTAAATCCACCCTCTTACATACTTGTTTCCTAATGAGCTTCCTAATGATGATCACTTCCAGTATTAAATCTGTTCAGTACGCTGCAATCTTCAATAATTGATTTCTTGTTTGCCAGTATATAGTCAATTTCGCTGGTTCCTCCATTGGGGTGTTTCCATGTCCATTTTCTTTGTAGTTTCTTCTTAAAAAATGAATTCATGATGCTAAGATTTTCAGCTTCGGCAAATTCTATGAGTTGATCGCCACGTTCATTCCTTTCCCCGTATCCGTATTTACCAACCGATGTCTCTCCTTGTTCCTGTTGTCCAATTCTTGCATTAAAATCCCCCATGATGAGTTTGATGTGTTGTTTCCCCTTGGTATGTAGCTGTTTGATTTCTTCATAGAATTCCTCAACCTCCTCGTCGGTATGGCTTGATGTTGGTGCATATGCCTGTACTATCTGAAGTTGGTATCGCTGGGTTAGTTGAACAACGAGCCTCGCTGCTCGATCTGACGTGCTTTCGACTTCAAGAAGGTAGTCTTTAATTCTTTTGTTGATTAAGAAGCCAACACCACTTGTTCTTCCAGTTTCCGTTCCTCTATAATAAAACAAATGTCCACTTTTAAGTTCCACCAACTCTTCACCTTTTCTTCTAACTTCACTGAGTCCTACAATGTCCCATTTGATCTTGTCAAGTTCTTCTTCCAATTCTTGAAGTTTTGCTTCAGAAGCAAGGGATCGTCCATTATACGTTGCCAAGGTCAATAACAAACGGCAGCCTGGGCCATTCCAGTGATTCTTAGCACCCCCTGCTTTCATGCCACGCTGACCGCTGCCTTGATCAGGAGCACTCCAGCACCTGGAGACTAGGGGCCATGGTTTTTGGTGTGTCAACATAATGGAGGAATTAGCCATAATTTCATCATGCTGGCTAGAAGGGTTGGTGAATTAGCCCTCCCCTTCCGCCTTTCCATCCGTGCAGCAAATATTAATTTGCCACATAAATAGAAAGCTAAGCCTGCACCACTTGAAGGTGGGGTAGGACACTGGCTTACTGTCCCGGCCGGTTTCACACAACGTCACATACGTTCAAGCGTGTGGGTCTCCTTCCAGTTAGATACCAGCAACCCTTTTGCAGGCCATATATATATATATAATAAGATATTCCCAGATAAAAATAATATTAAATACTGGCTAACTCATGCGCTGCACTTTGGCCATCTTCATCAGGGAGGTAGGGTTTATGTAAGGATATAAATGTTTAAAGTAAGTAAGCTTGATGTAAGTTTGTAAAGTGATGGATGTTTGTATATAAATATTATTTTTCAAAATTAAAATGAATCGAATTATATTTGTGTATACATCACTGCACGACTTTCTTAAGCTGAATGATTATAACTTCAGTAAAACGTAATTTGTGTAGCCCACATTGGTCTCCCCACGCCACAAAGAAAACCATCTAGGTCTATCCTTGGAAACATTCATTTTTATGTAAAAAACATAAGGGCATGAGCACACCTGCCCAGGGTATTATGGCGTCGTATTCCATATGCACCCTTCCTTGCTTCCGATTTTTCAGTTTTGAACGATAGAATTGTTTGAATCATGACAAGAGGTACTTTTCTCATTGCCGCAAGCTACGTCACCAGCTACTAGTTTGGGCGCTTTTAAAATCTGCATAAGAAAATATAGAAGTATAAAATTGTGCTATCTGTCTATCGAAATATTTACTGCAATAATGCTCAGCACAATAAAGGAAATATAGCCTATTATGTCAAAACGCAAACTTGTATACACATGGAAGACACCCATTTTATCAGCTTAATTTTGTAGTTCATATTTATATGAATTTAAAATAATCTTGGAATTGAGATACGTAAAACAACAAACTATACAAAGAGACAATATACGACATTATACGCAACTAGGGCGTAGAATAATATTCTTCTATCGGGATATTAACTAGGTTCAAGTCCAGATAATATCGTGGAACTCCTACCGTTTCATTGTCCACCACAGCACTGAGTTTGGTTTCCTCCGCAACAGAGGATGCAGTATTCCTCGGAAAAATATAAGTCCACTGCTCTACGATAGCGCATAGTAACATGATCTGCTATCGAGTAATTAAACTTGGTTCGACTCCGGATTATATTGTAGAACTCCTACCGTTTATCTGCGCACCACAGCTCTAAGTTTGGTTTCCTCGGCAAAAGAGGATATAGGGTTCCTTTGAAATTTGTAGTCCCGACGTAACATGACTTTTGCAATCCTTGCAACGTAAAAATACGAACTTTCTTATTTATTTTCGCTTCATCTTTCTCTTTTATATAAAGAATGATCGCTGCAACTATTGAAAATAGGAATATAGTTCGAAAGAAAAAATAAATTGATTTAAATATAAAGAGCTGGTCATTTTCAAGATTATGGTAATTGCTTAGATTTCATGTGAATTCCGTTAAATTTAAATATAATTTTTCACAAATGGGGTTTACTTATTAGATCGCGAATGTATTAAGTGATTATATGAGTAAATATAGTATCTTCATGTGGCTTTTCGTAGTTCTATTGGAGACCCTAAATTTGAACTGTTCATGCTGGGTTACTGAAATTAACATATTATAATTAATTTCGTTAAATTGACGCCATTAAAATTATGCAAGTTTAGCTAGTATAGTATTCAGCATTTGATTATTGAAATTCATCTGTTAGAATGGTTGACGTTACGCCTCTGACGTCATATTATTTATTAAAATTAAATTATTGAATATAAAGCATTCAAATTAAACTGATGTATCAATATATTTGATATTACCTTCTTCAATGAATTTGATATTAAATACGTGGTCATTAATTTCAAATATTTAATAGTGAAGTAACAATGTTAAGCTCTTTGCTGTCGACTTAAGTCTTTAACGATAATTTTTCCGTTGGAATTAGCTTATCAAAATTAAGCTACCACCTTTGGTTTATACTTACTGCCGAAGTTAGGCTATTTATGTATTCATGTCAGTCTATAAAATTAATACAGGGCAAAATGAACCTCGTTGCCCTTGCGACATAAACATACAACAAACCAAAATTAAGACAGTGACTATTGAAACTAATCTATTCAAATGAGGCTGTTGGCCCTTAAAATTCAACTATTTAATTTAAATTATTAGTTATTGAGTTTAGAACAGGATATGTAATTGTTGGTTAGTATATACATATATATAAATGGGAAAATAGTAGATAATGTAAATATAAATGAAAATGTAGAAAATCAAGCAAATAGATTGGTGAGAAATGAAAGCAAATAAAAAACAATAGTAAACAATAAAATAAAAATACAAACAAGTTTATCAATGAAGAGCGCGCATGAAGCAGCAGCAATCAATATGATAAAATTATATAAATAGGAAATAGTAGATAATGTAAATATAAATCAAAATGTCGAAAATCAAGCGAGTAAATGAAAATTATTAATAGGTAGGTGCGAATATATGAGGAATACCAATATTCACCCAGCCACATCTGCATACTATATAAAATATTAAAGGCCTATGCACTAAAATGTGTATATACAATATAGGTGTAAATGTATGTACACATTTCATAATACAGTTTTTCCATATGTGTTTGCCACCGTCAAATTCCACAAAAATCCCACTAAATTCCGTTTCGTTATTTCATGCGTTAACTGCTATAACCATAACGCCAATAGCACCTTCTTTCAATTACTAAGAAAGATATTACAAGAAATCCATAAGAATAAAGAAAACACCATTTTTATCAAGAACACTACACCTGTCATCAACTATATTAACAACAACAACAACAATATTTTTGCAATCAACACATACGATTTTGAAAACCTTTTCACCAGTATTCCCTTGGAAAAGTTAAAATACGTCCTCAACGAATAATATAATAATTTCTCGCACCACCTGAACATTGATGAAAATCAGTGGAACAACATTGTAAACTTCTGCATTTTCAATAACTACATTTCTGATGGCAAGCACATCTACAAACAAATATGTGGTATTCCACAAGGAAGTAACTTCTCTTCTATTTTAGCGGATTTATTCCTACACCATTATGAAAAAAATAATAGTGTTGTTTTGTGTAACGCATTCAGATACATAGATGACATCATAACTTTCGATAACCACAGTTTCAGTGCTAAACACCTTGATACATATCCCGAAGAGCTTATACCGAAAAAGACGTCAGAGGACAGCACCAAAGCAAACTTCAAACTTCCTCGATTTGAATATTACCATTATTAAAGACGACGTCAATTGCACCATATTTGATAAACGTAGTTGTTTTAATTTCAAGGTGAACTTCCTCACTAAATGGAACAGCAATATCTCTATAGGTGTTCAACGAAATATTTTGATTACACATTGTGTTCGCATTTCCAAAATATGTAACAATATTAACGATACTACCAACAGTCTCATATGTTTCTTTACTTCATTAAAAAACAACAATTTTCCCATAAATTTCTGCTTACGCTACCTTAAAGTTATCCTCGCTAACCTTAAACGTAGAAAAAATTTTAATATAAAGTTGCGCCATATATTTGGCTAATACTTTTCATTTACATTTTCATAACTTCTTCCCCTTTTATCTTCATTTTTCCTTTTAGCTACTTTCCTCACCCCTTTTAACTTCTGCTACAGCTAATTCTTTAACCTCCCTTTGTTTGGCGCCGAACTGTCACCATTACTAAATGATTCTGCCAATAACACCCTCTGCCCCCCTCTCTCTCCCTTTCTTTCAAAATGCCAAAGTGTAAGGTCATGAACTCGAAGCGACAGGCCCAACCTATCCTTGTAAGTACATGTACATTTTATTATATATTTATGTATTTGAATATTTTTTGGTAACAGCAATGATCTGTAGGGCGATGTCGGGAGCAGAATGCCTTTGTGCCGTTTGACAGTGTTTTTCGGGGTTTTAGTCGAACGGTTTATTGGCGTTTCAGAAACATTGTCTTGCAGATCTTATATATTGTGTCTGGCATACATGTATAACTGTTCCCTTGAAAAAGATTGTACATGCATGCCTAGGTTCAATATATTGTCATATAATTTCAATTTTTCACTTTCGTCACTAGCCCGTTATTATTAATCGTAAAATTGTCTATTCATTTATACTTTCACTACACAGGAATGTATATTTTGTAATTGTGGTATGATGTACATACATTTACACCTATATATACATTTACACCTATATTGTATATACACATTTTAGTGCATAGGCCTTTATTATTTTATATAGTATGCAGATGTGGCTGTGTGAATATTGGTATTCCGCATATATTTGCACCTACTTATTAATAATTTTCATTTACTTGCTTGATTTTCTACACTTCCATTTATATTTAGATTATCTACTATTTCTTATTTATATAATTTTCATTTACTTGCTTGATTTTCTACATTTTAATTTATATTTACATTATCTAATATTTCACATATATATATATATATAAAATTAGGCTATTTAAGTTAAACTGAAACAATAAATTATTGAATATTGAACTTAAACTGTAACATTAAGTTACCGAAGTTAAGCTTTAATAACTTCCTATTTATATTCAATAATTCGAAATACAAAATTTTTAATCTTTCATTCCTATCTCTGATAATATCAATATGCTACGTTCTATATCAAATCGCGTTATATATATAAAAGATTAAAGCTTAAAGTACTTAGAACTGTACGTTAAGCCGCTGTATACTGTTTGGGAATTTTTTGCCTTTCGCAAATAAAACCTTTCCTCGGATCTTTGAAGACATCCTAGCTCAATTATTTCTGCAGTAAATCCTAAGATTAAGTTAGGATCAAGTTACAACTGACAATAAATCCGGGGGCGAAAACAGCTGATTAACGCCGGGAGAATGAAAAAACATTTATTGGAGAATTAATCCAAAACTCTGAGTTTCGAAAACGAAATTGATCAAGCCGTTTGACAAGAAATTACAGAAAAAATTTAATGAAAAGGAGATAGCAAATAGAAATATCGACACTTCTCAAAATACTTCCTAGATGTTGGCTAGACGTGGAACACATTGAAACCTATATGGTTTTGTGAATATTTAGCTTGTTACGACTGCTTTAAAATCTATATTAAACCCAATGAAAGATGGTTCAATTGAAAGAACGTGAGACAGAGAAGCAGAGAAAATTTTATTTGAATAGTTTAGATAGTTTAGAAACTTTTATCTTACGGGGCCCATTTTCTTATTGCATACGTAGCCACTGACCCCCCTTTATAAACATTCAATGAAAATCTGAAGGTTTGTTATTTATCACTCCCTAAACATATACAGTAGACCCTGGTAAAGTGACTACCATGGTAAATTGACAACCTGGATAAAATTCCCACATGTTATAGGAGAGAGAATTGGTAGGGACTTACTAGGAAACCACTTAAGGTATGAGCTCTCGATATGCTCCACAGTAGTGTTGATGGAAAGCTCTTACCATGAGAAACAAAACATCAAATGGAAGTACCCTTCCGGAACAAACCAGTTACAGGATTATAGGCTGGTTTGTTTTATGTGCAGAAAGAATCCGTCCAGCACTGCAAATAAATGAATATTGTAAATTCAAATGAAAAATGGCCAACATTTAATCTTTTCTTTAGTATGGTTAGTGTACTAGCTCACTGAATTAGCAGCAATCAAGTTTTAACCATAGCAGTGCTCTGTCAAATAGAAATGTTCGAAGCATGAGTGTTTCCAGCACCAAACACACACAAGAAAGAATAGTGTTGTGCAATCAACGCAAGTGTACTTGGTCAGGTTGAAGCGTACCTGTTTGACTGACCATAAGATGTATTTTGAATCAAAGCCTTCTGAAAAGCATGTCGGCGCATGTCTTCAAAGGTGGAAGAAGAGAACTGGCTCTAAGACAAGTGATTCTTCTATATTATGGCATTCCTTTTGGTAATGTCTACATCTGCACAATGAATCTTCGAGTGTTCAGCAATGCTTTTTACCAGGTTCTTATAGTCCTGGAATAAGTATACATATAATGGCTGGAGGTAATTTATCGTGCGCGGAGAATTTGCGCGAGGACCATTACCTCGGCATTATTTCCTGTTTTCTGCATGCTCAATTTTGTGTCTGTTTGACCAGACGACAGGTTTGGTACCAGGAAAATCTTGTCATCGCCAATAAACTCCTTAACATTTTTAAAGCACTCTCCGGTCAATTGTTTTATAATTTTGCCAGATTTGGAGCACCGGACATTTGGATAGTGTAATTTTTACAACTTCTACATCACTTGGACGCCTTCACCTTGAACGCGTTTTCACTTACGTACTTCGCTTCATTTCACAAAATTAGACTCCAAGTTTTAGAGAGAAAACAGTGGTTTAAAAAAAAAAGGTAGAAGAAATCCTTCCATGTCAGAAACCATACTTACTACACTGGGTTCAAAGAAAAAAAAACTGTTTTATCGAAACTGTTTATTGAAATGCCTGCTCTTGTACGTTTTTCCCTTTGGATGTTTGTGAACATGCATCTTAAATTAATAGTTTCATAAGTTAATATTTTCTTTTAAATTAAGTCATATGAGTATATATAATTTATTATATTAATAGTCTCATATGTTAATATACTTTAATGAATTAATATCTTCTATTAAATAAATTAATGTTTTCTATTAAATTGATATATTCTGGTAAATTAATATTTCTATTAAATTGATATATTCTAATAAATTAATATATTTATAAGTTAAAATATTCTAATAGATTAATATTAATACTATCGTCTCGTAATAAAAGCCATGTCCTATAAAATTGAAACATTAGGAAGAATTAGTGTAGAATGGCTCTTGCTGTCCTTGCACCACAAAAATCCAATATACCAGCTAGGAGTAACTCATCCAATTGGTTTGAAATTTGCAAGATGATTGTGCCAAAAAAACAAAAAAAAGCATCGCTTACCGACTGCTACTCACACTGGTCCGGCGGTTGGTTCCCTCGTCTTTCAGAAGTTCGGTTTATTTAGAAAATTGGACTCCTTGCTCGGCATGACCCTTGATGTCTTCACTCCGTAAAACTGCAACAAATTTCAATTTTGTCAAGTTAGACTTCTCATCATATTAACATAAAATATGTATAAAAACATATGGCTTCGGTGATTCTTGGTATTGCGTTTTTTATGGGCATCAGTGTACATTACAACATATACCGCTAATTCTTAGATTACTGGTCTCATAATCCTTTTTTGCCGCAGGCGCTAAACTTACTCTTTCAGTAATTTTTTTTTTTTTGCTTTTGCTTTTGAAAAAGAAAAAATAAGCTCACTAAACAATCCGTAGGTGACAGTCACGTAAAAAGTGGAAAAACGCAAAAAAGAACTTACCAAGATGCCTTTTCAAGAACTCTCAGTCTCTCAGAACTCTCAGTCCCTGTTAAACCTCCCGCTAGTTTACCACATAGACCTTTTTACGACTGGCAGCAATGATTTTTGATTAGGGCGCAGTCATAAAACAACGCAAAAAGCACTTATCCCGGAAACATAAAGTTTTTCATTTTTCCGGAGAAAACGCTTATGAGTAAAGCCGGGTCTCGACCACTGTCGTTTCTTTTCCTGTTTCAGCATGAGCCCGGAGTGTTGTCTCGACGTTGGCGGTAATATAAGTTGCTAATCTACAACATGCTAAAGTGTGAACGACTTCCAAAATGTTGTCTTTCCATGGAAAAAATGTGTGCATTTATTCAAAATATTTGTCGTTCTATTCAAAAAATGTGTATATCTATTTTATTATTAAGCTATTATGGTTAAAATACATGTTACCGTGCGCGAGATTCTACTTTATCATCTAAACGCCAGTATATTGTCTCTATTATTAGAATAAATTTTGCTCAGGTCAGCGGCGGCATTGCGTTTGGGGGGTAAGAAATGCTTATGATTCGTAATCTACAATGGGGGATGAATACAATTTTTGTGCTTAAATGGACAATGGAAAGAGAAACTGAGCTAAAATTAAATTCCATGTCCGTTATCTATTACTAACAAGTAAAACAATTTAAACCGCAATAGAAAAATAGTTTTTACTGCAGAATTTGGGGACGAGATAGCGCCATATTGCCACCCCTGGCTCAAGCCCTATCGAACTTCCATTCGTTTCAAAAACAAAAATCTCTGTTTTCATTGCTCAGGACTCTTTTTTTTTTAATCGGTGAAAAATTCGATAGCACTTCAATTATTCACACGCTAGTCTTCATCAGGAGGAAAACATGATTATGGTGTCTTGCCATTCCTCAGAAATATCATTACCTACTGATGTCCCTCGTTATCGGATGCCCAACTTGAACATCGGTGCTTACCAACACTGGCGATTTGAGCTTATTGCAAATCAAACTGTTATGGAAACTTCTGTGGCTAATCTCTTGAAAGCTGAAGGACTGTAACGGGAGTGGTTTCTGGCAGGGATGGTCCAAGCGCGACTTAAGTATGGTGCGCACTTTTAATCGTTTACAAGATTAAGAGCATTAACTTTGCTTTAATTTTAATTATGCCTCCACAGGAATAACAGTTTAATTTTTTGTGTTTAAAATTTGTATATTTTGCGTAATACGTCAAAATATTTTGATTCCTACTGATATTAATTGAGTAATAACTCCTGTGATTAAAATACTATTTGCTGTTCTGGCGCAGAATGGCCCTCGTTGTGTTTACGTCATAAAATGCAACCAACCAACAAGTTGTTCTTCTCTTCCTAATTATTTTTAGTTTTGTAATCTTGAAAATTTCTTTATATAATTAGAATAAGCTTTTATTTTCCGTTGTCTTGCTTGCTATGACAATGCTTGTTTGTCGGTGGTGCTAAACATTATGTGTACAAATTGTTCGGCGCAAAATGACCATTGCTGTGCTTGCGCCATGACAATACAATAGAATCTTCATTAACAGAAATACCGATTATTCGAAATATATACAGTATTGGAAATTATCTTTTCTAAAGAAATATACTTTTCAACGTCCATTCTTCTTCAAATCCGCTGATGCATAATTTGTTATTTCTGTATTTCACTATGCAGTGGGAAATTATGTCATTCAAAAGAGACAAGCGTGTATCAACAACAAAATTAGTAGCTAATAAAATGTCATTATTTAAATTAAGTGTGAGCTTAAAGTTAGCCATCTAAAATTTTTACAGAATTTTCTGAAATCTGTAATTTTCAAACTACAGAACCCCTGTTCTAACCGAACTGCAGTTTCAAAAATAAACAGGCAATATAAAAATGGAGATTAAAATCAAATTTGTTATTGAAAAGCTTTAATTTGCTTTAAGGTAAATATGCGAGTATTTCGACTAGCATATTGTTTTCGAAAACTGATACGAATGCGTAAAAAATATTTGCATATCTTAAGCAACATTATCAATTTTAATCCCAATAGTTAAGAGTTTCACAAGCCTTTGGTGGTTTGCATTAATCACCTGCAGCCACAGTGCAAATATTTGAAGATACAAATTAGTTTTAATTCGAAATTGTTATTTGGAAATTTCCGCTTTAATTTTTCAGCATTAGTACCACTCGACTATCTGGCTTATAATTTGATTTTAATATCACACTTTTTCCTTTCTCCTTTCTTACACTTTTCGTTCTTTTTTGTTTTCATTGTTTACTTCCTAGGATGGCCTAGCAGTGATAACATACTAAATACTATCCCTGGTTCGTCTCCTGACTGTGCCAAAAAGAAGCAGCTTTCCACCTAACTGCTCATTGTTGTCCGGGGTCGATTCCCTAGGTCTTACGAGGTTCGCATTCCTCAGAAAACTGTAGGTCGCGGCGTAGCATGACCCTTGTTTTCCTTGCTCCATGGCACCATGGAAGCACACGTTTTCAGTGCCGTTAATCCGCTTTCGACTCCGATTATAAAAAAAAATATTCCGGGCAAACTGTAACTCCAGTCCGGGGGTTGGTTCCCTTACCAGGGTTCCTCAGAGGGTACTTCGTGGAACCCTGGTGTTCCTCAAACAGTTTATAAAACTTTTACAAAAATTTCAAAAACATTTGCAATTTTTTTTCTATTTTCATCCATAAGAACACCCCTTAATTAATCATGAACATAAATATCCTGCAACATCAGAAAAGTTATTATTAATAATAAGTTAAATCACAATCAATCTTAATAATTAATTTAAAAACCTTATCTTCGCTGCTTCAGCGCCTACTTTACTCCAGACATGACTCTACGGATTATCACTTTATTACAGAGCCGCGAGACACCTCATATCAAACGTAAAAGAGAAATAAAACGCAGGTTACAGGTTTCTCCTCCACCATCCACCTACGTCCGTCCTACTCTCAGAGGAAAACGCTCGGGTGAACGGTCCGGAAAAAACGTGGCTCGACGAATTGTCTCGTGAACTAGTCCGGCAAATGTGGCTCCAGGAATCGTCTCGTGAACTGGTCCGAAAAATGTGGCTCCAGGAATAGTCTCGTGAACTGCTCCGGCAAATGTGGCTCCAGTGAAAGATGCTCGCTCTCTTATGCGCCGAAGAAACGATTCAGGTGCTACTGCTCCAATTCTATCGCAGCCACGGATAAATAGGTACGAATCTACGTACTCTGGGTCTGGAAAATGTTTCCAATTTCTAACGGCGACTTTAGGGCTCGCGCTCGTTTAAACAACCTTAATCGTAATCTACCAACTTTCTCTCATCGACGATTTTTATCCCGAACCTTCGCCGACTTTTCTCCACCGAGAGCTGGTCTAAATTCGCTACGACCTCTCACTTCGAAGATCCGATTTGGAATCCCCTCTGACCCTTCTCAACGGAGATCCGACCCCGCTCTCCCCTCAAAAAATCTCACATCACGTCCATCAACTATTTCTAGCCAATTTCAACTTTGCGATAACTTCTGTCTGGACCGCAAGCTGACCTTCACCACCATCCTATTCCCTATACTCAAGCCTAATTCATCTTCCAACCCGAAACGATCATTTTTCTCCAAGATTCCTTTAATATAAATTTTATTCCTGTATTCATTTCCATTTTACTAACGTATCGCGAATAACGGTTCACTATATATCGTCTCCACTCCTGATAAAAAAAACTTCACTGCGTACACACGTGACGCAAGCAGATTTTTTCCCTATGCGGGTACGACTCCAGCCGCACGAGGAAAACTACTTACGTAACTTCACCACAAAAACCGAAAACCACAACATAAGCTGCATACTACACAAATTGTAACACAATGTATATACAGAACAATACAAACCATAAAATACAAACAGGAGCTATTAATACAATATACCACACTACCACCAATACCACTACATTAGCTACATCACTTCTTCCTTTGCTTTTCGCCAGAAGCCTTACAAACCAAGAGAATTTAATAACTTATAAAACTTAACGGAAGTCTGTTACGTAGCTTAAGATTGTCTTTATTAGCTTAAATGTAAGTCTTCCATGGTTTGTAAGTTCATAAAATGGCACACCTCCTGGAAATGTGTATGCTGAAAAATACTTCACATATGACATTTATTTACAAACACGGAGATAATATTTTCCTTCTCCTCCAGAATGAGGTGTATACAATGTATTAATAAAATTAAATTCCTTTTTCAACTATGATTTTGCTTATCCATTTCGACCTACAATATAGATATATG
>QLNU02011864.1:26992-45996 GCA_006491805.2 Dysdera silvatica | reverse complement strand
CTCCAGTCCGGGGGTTGGTTCTCTTACAAGGGTTCCTCAGGGGGTGCTTCGTGGAACCCTGGTATTCCTCAAACAGTTTATAAAACTTTCACAAAAATTTCAAAAAAAATTTGCGATTTTTTTTTCTATTTTCATCCATAAGAACACCCCTTAATTAATCATGTACATAAATATCCTGCAACATCAGAAAAGTTATTATTAATAATAAGTAAAATCGCAATCAATCACAGGTGTACATTCAAAAGTCGCTGACAAGTGTTTCGAGGGATACATCCCTCCTCCTCTAGCTTTTGGTTCCAACTGTTAGCACACAGTCGTTCTGAAGAGAAAGGGTACATTCCTCGAAACAATGCTCAATGAATTCTGAATATACAACTCTGATTGTGTTTCTATTTATTAATATATTTTGGGCAGTGTCTTTCTCCAGCCGTTTTCTACAGAAAAGCATTACCTAACTATTTGTACTGGTTTATTGCTGGTTTCTTTTGTTTATGTGCAAGAAGTGATAAATAATTGCCTTTTAGGTGTTTCCTTTAATAATATTTATAGGGAATGCAGGGACGGACCGGGTCCTCTCAAAGCGCGCATGCGCATACCTTAGATTATCGGAGGGCGCTAGTCCTATAGCCCATGAAGGCGCACCAGCCCGGAGGGGGTGGGGTGGTTGGCCAGCAGCCCAGTCGCCCCTGGGGTTGGTGTTCCCCATAGCCTGGCATGCGGTAAAAATAGGATTCCGTATGGTTAAAGGTTTGAGGGCCACAGCCCTAGAAACTAGGGTTCCTCGACCCTAAAAGAACTCTAGAAATTAGGTCCCACTGTTCTACAATGGCGTGGAATAACATATTTTTCTAGGGTCATTAACCAGGGTTTGAGTCCCGATGATATCGTAGAACTCCTACCTCTTTTTTTTGGGTCACCATATCCTTAAATTTGGTTTCCTCGACAACAGAGTATATAGGGCTCATCGACAACAGAGTATATAGGAAAAATGTAGACCCACTGTCTTTCCATGGCGAAGAATTAGGTTCTTCTATCCGATCATTAACTTGGTTCAACTTCAGATGATATCGTAGAACTTCCACCGATTTTATGCCCACCATAGCCATGAGTTTGGTTTCTTCGGCAACAGAAGACATAGGGTTCCTCGGAAATTTGTAGTCCTAACGTAACATGATCCTTGCTATCCTTGCAACGTAAAAATAGAAACTTTATTTTCGTTTATTTTTCTCTTTTATGTACAGAATGATTTCTAAAACTATTGAAAATAAGGTTGTTCGAAACAAGAATTAAAATGACTTAACAAGACAGGAAAAACTCGTCGGTTTCAAGATTATTGCAAGTGCTTAGATTTTATGTAAACTCCATTAAATTTAAATATTACTTTTAACAAATGAGGGTTATATTTGATCGTGGATATATTAAGTGATTATACGAGTAAATATAATATTTTCATGTGGTTCATATATTATTTGAGACGTTAAATCTGAACCGTTGAGGTTAAACTACTGAAACTAATATTAATATAATGAAATTTGTTTCGTTAAATTGACACCACTGAGATTAAGCAAGTTCAGTTACTATAATATTGGGCAACTGACTATTAAAATTCAGCTGTAAGAGTGTTTGAGGTTTGGCTTCTCAGATCATATTATCTATTAATATTAAATTATTTAATACGAAGCATTCAGATTAAACTGATATATATCAATATATTTGATATTATGCTCTTCGATAAAGTTTATATAAAATAAGTAAGCGTTAATTTAAAATATTCAAAAGTCAAGCAGCCAGTTTAATATATTTGCTATCGAATTGAAACTTTAACGGGTGTTTTTTTTTTGTTTGTTTTTTTGAAACTAGCTTATGAAAATTAAGATAGCACAGAATCAACCTTGTTGTTCTTGCACCATAAACATACAACCAACCAAACTTAAGATAGTGACTATTGGACCTAACCTATTCAAATGAGGGTGTTGGCCTATGAAGTTAAACTATTTAAGTTAAATTATTAACTATTGAGTTTAAAACAGTATATGTAATTATTGGTTAGTAAAATTACGCTAGTTAAGTTAAACTGAAATAACAAATTATAGTGAATACCGAACCTAAGCTCTAACATTAAGTCATTGAAGCTAAGCTACGATACCCACGATGCATAACTCACTGAAATACTGCCTCTATATATTCAGTTATTCAAATTACAAAATTTGTAATCCTTCATTCTTCTGTCAGACAATATCAACATTCTACGTTATATACCAAATCACGTTATACATCAAAGATTTAAGTTCAAAATAATTGTAATTGAACGTCAAGCCCAGGCCCGGCGCGACCATAAGAGGAGCTGGGCTGCCACCTAGGCCGGCAATATTTGTGGGTCGGCATCACGATAGACTTTTTGTTGCTTAATGCACCACTATACGATAATCGAAATAAACTCAACAACAAATAAATGGAACTAAATGAATCATTGCTTGCCCTGGTAAAGCCGATGGTTACTTTTGATTTTACAGACGAGAAAAAAAAAAAATAATTTCAACGAGAAAGTTTGGAGGGGCTCTTCCTCTAAACACCCATTCTGTGGTTTAGCACCCCCCCCTTAACCTCATGGTGTTGAAATCTCTTAGCTAACTAAGTATCGACGAGGTGTCAAGATATATATAGTTCTGCATCGTACATCTCAGCTGCTTATATATTTTCCTTCCTAAATATTCTTTCTTTTTTTTACAAGTTATAATGTATTTCTTGGCACCAGGGTAAACTCCGTATAATCCCCGGCTTAGAATAATTTTGTAGAAAAGATCTTTTAACCTGAAGCTTTAGAAATAGTTCAATAAAAATTAAGAAGACATATTTGTAGTCCTGAATATAAAGTACAAAATCTTTATAAGAATCACAGTCCTGTATCACTGTCCTATACCGCCGAACATACTTCGTAGTAGAGAAGGTTGTAAAATAAGGTGGTAGGATAAGGTGTTATGGTCTAAGAGTTAGAAATGTACTTATAACGAGCACCTTCGAAAACATTGTGAGATTTGGATGGTGATCAATTCTAGGAAATATATTTTTCGAAGCATAGTAACGTATTCTTCAAATGGTATAATTTTGCTGTCATTGTAAATAGCATTGTTCAATATGAATGGGTGTTTTGCATTCCAATGACCTGTTGCAATGATCGGTGTGTTACTTTTAAATATTTCTTCCAGAACGCTGCAGAGGATTTATTTATTGGGTGGCTTATATATTGCAATAAATTTTCTGTCACCTAATATTGTATTTTTAATAATGACTGCATTTACTTCAATGTTTTGAAAGCTTCTGATAGTTACGGGAACACGTGGGATAGTGGCTTTTACCAAAATAGCTTTTCTACCAGAGGTTATTACCGTGTTTCCTGCGTCTCTATCAAATCTATGACAGATGTAATTTGGGGCAAGTAATTTTATTTTAGGTTTAAGTTTACTTTCACTAAGCATAAGAATATCTGGCTCCTCTGTTGAAAGAAATTCTCCACTATCCTCTATTTTTTTTTTTGTAACACCCCCAGGATTAACAATAATCAGATTGAGGGAGGGAGAGGTGGAAATGTTGTACATAATTTGAGATTTGACAAAAGACAATATCGTACATTTTCTGCATAGCACCAGTGATTGCCTGTGCCCATTCTTTAGGATCCTCTATATCAGTGATTGTAATATTCACAATTTATTTTTATTCCCTTGTTATACAAATTTATCAGTTTAAAAATCATCTGTGTAGCAGAAGTGAAAAGTTTTGGAGAAATGGTATCTCTCTGCCTCACACCTTTACCAAGTTTCATAGTTTTGGTACCTTTATGCAATCGAAATTTTGTACTTGCATTTTTACACACATGTTCCACTATGTCAATGTGCCCATTCTCGATGTCTATTGATCTTAAAGAGTTGATGACTACTGATGTTTTAATAGCCAAACATCTTCTCGTAGCAATTAAATGCCACACGCAATGGAATTTCATATTCATGTGTTCTTTCAATTAGTTTTCTTAATTCTTGAATATGCTTCATTGTACTGAATCCACTTCGAAATCCAGCTTGTTCTTTTGGTCGAGATGCATCTAATTTTTTCTGCAAGCGATATGTCAGCACTTTTGTGAAGATTTTATAAATAGCAGTTAACAAGCTAATTGGTCGATAATTTGTCAAATTCTCTTTATCGCTTTTTTTATGCAAAAGAATTACTGTTGCAAAATACCATTCATTTGGTATGTTACCGCTCTTAAGAAATGGTAAGGAATTTTGCAAGTATGTCTTCCATATGTTCTCCAGCTTCTTCTAGAATATATCATATTATGCAATCGTCATCAGGGGCTCTTTTATCTTCATAGTTTTTATTGCAAACGCAACTTTCTCTTTTAAGGTTTTAGGAGTTTTTCCTTCGGCTATCTCAGTATCTTTAATCCAGTGTTTCTTTTATATAGTTTTTTGTAGAATTCTTCATTTCTTCTAAGTAATTCTTCCCTATTTCTTGTTACGGTACCATCCTCTCCTTTTAATGCAGTGATGTGTTTCTTCCAGTGATGTGTTTCTTCCCAACAGCAAAACTTCCTTTAAGGACGCTAAGGCTCTTGTTGTTTTCAATGGATTTCCTTATTAACTCACAGTTGAATTTTCTTATGTCTTTTTCATGCTTTTGCGCGGAGTTCTGCAAAGTTATTACACATATTTATGTGTATGTGTAAAAACATATATATAATGCAATATTATTTATTGGCAATAACTTGATTGAGCTGTATTTTTTTATAAGTATATTACTATTTTGTATTTCATGTATATTCGTGGGTCGATTTTCTTGAAGTGTGGGGGGGCGGGGCGCAGGCCGTTCGCCTAGAGCACCAAGTTTGCTTGCGTCGGCCCTGTTTAAACCACTGTAGACTATTTGGGAATTTTCTTGCCTTCCGCAAATAAAACCTTTCCCCAGACCTTTGTGTACATCCGAGCAAATTGCTTCTGTAATAAATGCCAAGATTAAGTTAGGATCAAATTACAAGTGACAATAAATCCGAGGGCGGAAACAACCTGAGTAACACAGGGAGAAGGAAAAGCATTTCTTGTAGAATTAATCCAAAACTTTGAGCTTCGAAAACGAAATTGGTCAGGCTGTTTGACAAGAAATTACAGAAAAGAATATAAAGAAAAGGAGATAGCTAAGAGAAATACAGACAATTCTCAAAATACTTTCCGGTTTTGGAAGATATTGGCTAGAAGTGGAACATATTGAGGCCTATATGGTTTTGTGAATATTTAGTTTTTTTCGACTACTTTAAAATCTATATTAAACCCAATGAAACACAGTTTAATTGAAAGAACGTGCGACAAAGAAGCACAGAAATTTTATTTGGATAGTTTAGATTAGTGTTTCTCAAATTTCGGTCGCTCACTTACCACTTTAATCCTTTTTATTTATCGTAGACCACATGGGGGGGCAGTTCTTCTCCCCCCATTAAAAAATAAATTGTCTGAAATTGACGTTTGCAATTATGGTTAGTTATATTAAGCCCTACTTAGCTACCGTTATTCTGATTCATCCCCACCCCCTCTTCGAAGGAAAGACACAATGAGAGTAATCCTCAATTAATGTGATTTATTGGCAGGCTTATATACATATATAAGAGCTTCGGCAGAAGAGATTTATTCATCTCTTGAAATACAATTTGTATTTAATTTTAACTCCTTTTATGGTACATTTTAAACTCTTTAGTTTTTTTTTTAAAAATCATCTGCTTTTGGCAAAAAATCTCTAAAATATCCGACCATGTTCTTAAAACATGGGTTGTTTGCCAAACCCACCCGAAACAAAATAATTTTTAGAGTAACTCTATTTGATAAAGAGAGTAAGAGTTAGATCTTATTTTCTGAAATGTACAATGAAAATGTCATCATCAATTTAATTAAATAATAATACGCAACGTAGAGAGAAAGGGTATATTCTGAGGATTCTAATCGTTCACGAAACGCCATAAGGTGAGGTTTATAACAATTAATATATATAAGAGATCTTTTAAATCTCACTAGAACATAAATTCTAGCGACGCCTGCAATTTCTGTTTTTTTTCTTGTTTTTGTAATTTGGTGATGATCCCATGGACCACTCGGTAAGCCGCAGCGAACCACCAGTGGTCCGTGGACCACACTTTGAGAAACACTGGTTTAGATAGTTTAGACCAGTTTTGAAACTTTTACCTTACGGGGCCCCTTTTCTTATCGCATAAGTAGCCACGGTCCCCCTTTTATAAACATTTAAGGAAAATCTGAAGGAATGTTATTTACCACTTCTTAAATATAGATATAAATACAGTAGAACCTGGTAAAATGACCAGCTGGATAATTTTCTCAATGAGAGAGAACTGGTAGGGACTTGCTAGGAAAACACTCGAGATGTGAGTTTTCGATTTGATCGAGAGTAGTTTCGATGGAAAGTCCTTATCATGAGATCACTCTCTGACATTTTAAATGACCATGCTGACCATACGCACGTTTTTAAATTTTTAAAAAGTACTGGCTTTTACTACAGTCTTTGATTTTACCATGTTTGGCGCAGTATAGCCCAGATGCTCTTGCGCCATAAAAAAGCCAAACAAACAAACCTTATCATGAGGAACAAAATGTCAAGTAGAGGTACCCTTCTGAATCCAGCCAGTTAGGAGATACAGGTTGGTTTGTTCTATGTGCAGAAAGAATTCATCCATCACTGCAAATAAATTAATATTTTTGTAAGTTTGAAGGAGAAATGAAAAATATGTGAAGTTTGCCTTAGGATAGTTAGTATGCTAGCTTCCTGAGATAGCTAGAAACAACTTTAAACCATAGTAGCTCGTGTTCGAAGCATTAGTGTTTCCAGCACCAAGCACACAAAAGAAAGTGTAGTGTTATGCAGTTGACGCAAGTGCATTTTGCAAGGTTGAGACATACTCGTTTGACCGATAGGCAGATGGGTTTTGAATCAAAACCTTCTGAAAGTCACATCGGCGCATCTCGTCAAAGTGGGAGCGAAATTAACTGGCTGTAAGCAAATGATGCAGATTTATTATGGCCACCCTTTGTATAATATCCACATCTGCACGATGAGTCTTCGAGTGCTCAACAGTTTTTTACCAGGTGCTGATATTCCTGGAATTAGTGTACATATAGTGACTGGGGTTACTTTGTCGTACCCGGAGGAATAACCATGACCTCGATATTATTTCCTGTTTTCTGCCTGCTCAATTTTGTGTCTGTTTGGCCAGATCACGGGTTCGGTACCAGGACAGTCTTGTCATCGCCAATAGACTCTTGGACCATTTCAAATCACTCTCTAGTCAATTGTTTTGTGCTTTTGCCAGATTTGGAGCACCGGATAAGTACATTTGGACAGAGCAGTTTTTGCATCTTCTGCATCACTTGGGGTGCTGAACTCTCATCGATATTCTTGGTTCATGATTAGCAAAGGACAAACACATTTTTCGGTAGCACTGGTGTCATTTGGACGGTATAGGGGTAAGTGGTTTTATTCTTACTGAACCACTGCTGCATCGACATGTTTAGAACCCTCGATATCTTGGTTTCACTTGGACATGGTGTCGTATTGAAAGCCGCTTTGATTAGTGTTAGTGATGGTGGTTAGTTTTTAATTGTTCTGCTCAATCAATTTATTTACGTTTTCTTTGAATATATCGATCACAATCCTGGAGGAATAATTCGGAAATTAAGTCCCTTTTGCTTGTTATCTCATATTTGTGTTTGAACTCTAGGATAAAGTTTGGACGTTTATAATTGGGGAATTGAATGATCCCTTGCCTTGTCGTGAACAGTAACTAGCTGAAAACTGTATGTGGTGACGGACAAATTGGGACCACATATATTTCTTAACTTCCTCAACCTTGTCTTGAATTTTCCCGCCTGCTTCCAAATATTTCTTCCAACGCTCAATCTCCATTTGTTGTTCTGCCTTTTCTGGAAACATACAGTGCAAGCTTTCAATTTATTTTTGTCGCCTTGTTATAGGCCTCCACTGTCTTCATTATTTCTATAGGTACCTCCTTATTTGCTTTTGCCTGCTTTGGCGGGGGCTTGTCTGATTCGAAATTTGGGTAATGTTGCTCTTCGTATTCCTTGAAAGTACGTACAAAGACAACCACCTGGATAAGGTGACCACTTTTTATGAGAGATAATTTTGTAGGGACTTAGTCTTGCCTATACCAAAGTCTGTCGTGTATAGTGACCACCTGTCTATGGTGACCATTGCAGTCCAGTCCCAAAAGTGGCCACTTTAGACAGGTTCTACTGTATCTTTTTTTTGCTAGGAGAACTAGGAGAATACTTACCTTGATAATTCGTGAAGCATTAAAAATATCTCCCGTTTATATTTTTAATCCATTAGATATGAATAATGAATTAATTTTTGATAATAAATTCGACTTCCATCAAAAAATAGTTCCACACAAAATGTAATTATGGTTCTGCTTACTTATCCTGAGTCTGGAATCTTCTTAAGACTAGGAAAAAGGGATTTCAACGCCTTCAGGCTTTATAACTATCACAAATAACATTTTTAAAATATTTTAACTCAATAAGGTAACAAAACTGAAAATATTTGTTTCAATATGTGCAATTTATAATTATATTTAAAGGCAATCTTTAAGTAATCTCCAATAATTTATAATTATATTTGAATATGCATTTCTACATACATAACTGATCTGAATAAAATTAAAGAGGTTAATATATGCATCTCTGGGACCCAACCGTAAAGCGTTGCATTTCTGTTTTGTTTTTTACATTTGAGCCTAAAATTAAACGAATAGGAGTAAAATTATAACAATCTTAGTAACTACTGTAAGAATCTTAACATTTTATTAAATTAGTTAGTAACTAAAAATAATTAATAAAAATAAATTAAAGAATTATGCTGAACAAAAAATGAAAAAATGAAACTGATGAACTAATGGAAAGTAAATCAACGTTGAAACCGCTTTATTGAAACAACATATTGTGACGTCACCATCCTCGATGACATTACAAAAGGCCTTATAAATTAAAATGACGCCATCAGTTTCATCATCCTGTGACGTCAGCGACGTTGCCGTGAAAAGATTGTGAAAAAACGTAATATAACGCACGTTTTGAGTTCAAGTTCCGGAATCAACTGTTTCAACGTCAAATCAAAGGAAAGGAATATTATGAAAGGAAGATGGGATTCAAATATGTGAATGCGAATAAAAGTTTTATACATAAATTTAAAAATAAAAAACTTCTTAAAATATGGCCATTATTAAATAAAAGAATTACTTGTAGCTAATGAAATGGAAAGGGAATAAATTTCCCCCATAATATTTTTATATACTTTAAAAAAGAAAGAAATAATATTGCGAGAATATTGGAAGATTAATTTTAAACAAATATTTAATTCGAACTAAAGAAAGATTAAATTCCCATTAGCTTAAATCTCATTTCGCCAGAAGAAGAACGAAATTAGATAAATAATTAAAAACCATAATTTCCTGAGGGTACATCCTGTGGTTTTAAAAACTAATCAGTTTTCTCCAAATCTTCATTTAATGAGACTTAGGGTTTGAGTTTACGTTTCAAATGAAATAAAAGAAGCCCAATGAAAAACTTTTACATAAATTTTTCATTAACGCATATTTGTTCTTAACTGATCCGCAAATAAGGAGTAATAAGGAATCATCTAATAGAATAAGTGGCTTTTATACATAAACCAAAAGGTTTTATATTCCATATATTCGTATATAGAGATCAATTGAAGAGCTCATTTCTAAAAGGGCCTAAGTCATCTTCTGCAATTTTTGAGAAAAATATACTTTTTATTCTCAGGCTAATTGATGTTTTAAATTTAAATCTTATTTTAGGGAAATGTTATGCATCCCTCAATGCAAATTTCATGCAAGTGACAGAAAATCTTGGAGGTTTGAATACGCTGATAAATATGTTTAAGTTTTGACTTGACACCTTTTTCCATAAAAAGTAAATCTCTCGTCTATTTAAGGCAAAATGATTTGTGTATTAGTTTGCATGAATTAAATTTCATTGCTTAACTTAACAGCATCTCTAAATAAATTAAATGCTAAACGCTATCTTCTATAAATAAAAATAAAAACACTTCTACAATTTATGTAAGAGTTTCAAGTCAAGCTTTATATAACTGTTAGCGAAGAACACTATTTCAGAATCTGAATTCAGATGAATGTTCATTAGGTTATCTATCGAGGATCTCCATTTACAAAATCTATTTCGTCATCACTATCTGTTCCTCTCTATCTGTAGCATTGTCAATACACGATTGCTTACAGCAGAGAAACACTCGTGGGCACCGTTTATTCCGATCGTTTCTAACAGTTTAAAGGATATAAGTTTTCTTCGCTGGTTTCATGAAGTTGTGAAGTTTTACATGCAACGCAATACTACTGAATTTTTCTCTGGCTTTGCCGCGAGTCTAGTAGAGCGAATGAGATTTATAAAGCATTCGTTCAACTGCTTTTTATATTATCCTTGTTTAAATTCCCATATTTGGAAACAATATGTTTATCTCAAAGCATTGGCACCGAATAACTCTTGCTGTTCTTGCGCCATAAGAATACATCCAGCCAACCATTTCAGAACGTTTTCTTAACTGTGACTGCATAGTAGAAAAGAGCCTGCTTTGTACGGTACGTATTAAAATTTTGTAGTAGCCCCTTAGTCAAAATTTAATGGAGCACTTCCGCACTATTTTCAATATAGAAGTTACCTTATGTAAAGTTTTGTCTCATTGGTCTTGTATTTATTAAGGTTTGTTTAATTTTTGTAAGTGGTGTACATTCTCCCCTGTTTTTCCGGACATTACTGAACCCTTTCCTTTATATATGTACGGTCCCTAACCACCGTTGTTTTCTCATTTCCCCGAGTAAGTATAACCGGCTCTATGTCCCTTCGAGAAGACTTAACGCTTAGTCTTCAGATGTGGTCAAGTTGTCAATGGATGGATGAGGATTATTAGGGATTTCGCTGCTTTTGCTAACGTGTTATTTGTTTCTTTGTTGCTGAACACTTCTAGTGCCGATTTGGTAGCTGTAATAACTTCAGCAGCTAAAATAATACTAGGAAAAAGAAATTAACCCTTTAAGTACCTAGTTCTGAAGCCGATGGCTATTCCTATCGCTTTATGAAAGAAATACAAATCTCACATCGGAGCTAACCAGAAAACAATTAGGAAAACATTTTCACTAACTTTTAGGACTTCTAGGAAATAGTATCGAAATTTCTGATAAAACTTGGAGTAAAAAATTTTTACAAACCCATGTCAATCCTCCGCTAAATTTAAAGGAAGCTAAAATCCAGTACAACTACTGTCCGTTTACGAAGAGAAGTCCGGTGGAACAGAAATAACGCGAGGTGACGCCACAAACAGGCTTGCCGCTGTTGAAAGGATTTTTGATAACTCTTCAAATGGTGATACTAAAATGCTATAGTATAAGCCAATTACAAGTGGGTAATGAATCACCTAAGTTTAATCAGCAGCTAAGTAATCAGCAGCTATTCAGTAGATAGCTTTGCTAATTTAGATTGGTATAATTGTGTGCAATAATATTTTTTACTTTGATCGTATGGACTTTTAACATAGTACCTAAAACGCTGTTAAGCAACAAAAAACCCAGATATAGCCAAAAGGAACCAGAGTACATAACAAATATTTTAATTAAATTGAAGTGTACATAGGAAGAATACAAATAACAAATGCATTGTTACATACCAAATTTCATGAATTACCAGCCAATTCCACCATAAATTACGTTAATTCAAATTGAGATTTGGCAGGAAAAAACGTGAACATAAAAAGAATTATTAAAAGGACAAGAAAGGGAAATATTTATCGAGCCACTGCCGCTGGACGTCGACGTGATGATTCCGCTGACTTCATCGGCTGCGTAGGGGTAGTGAGACGGCTCAAAACATTTTCCAATCCACGGTAGTAGTAAGAAGAATGTCCAGTCAGGTTAGGACTTCCCCGCTCGCTTTCTTTCGATTTGGCGGCAAATTTGAATTGCAAGTGCTTGTATTTGAAGATTAATGAATTATTTAAATAGAGAATTCTGGGTTAATTTGCAACACAACACAGCAGGGTAGGACTCCAGTTTCAGAACATGTTTCTGGCGAACTCTTGTCATTGCCAATAATTACTATATATTTCATTCGTGAACGCATTGTTGCAAGCGGTTTGCCAGTTTGTGACGCCACATCTTTTTATTTCTAACTTTGACACCGGACTTCTTTTCGTAAACGGGCCGAACATGTTATTCTATAAACGAAATACACAATAAAATATAATAGAAATATATAGAACATATATTTAAAATGTCCTTGCGCCTAGTTAAGTATTAAAATAACTTTAATTCATAAAATTAAATCATAAAATTAAAATAAATATAACGTTGAGCAGCTTTCATATTTTATTTAATATTCAGAATTATATGTTAAAATTATTCCATACCTTTGAGTCCCTACTACTGGCGTACGCAGGGGGTGTTGTTGATGGGGTTATAACCCCCATTACGATGAAATTTTTTATGCTTACGTAAGAATATATACATGTATGGAGTTGAAGCTGTGTAACCCCCCAATTGAGATTATAACCCCCCCTTATGAACTTCCTGCTTACCCCTATGGTCCCCTCAGTGATTCAATGATGCCCAAACCTAGCATGCCTTCATCCGGATTTCAACTCTCAACGGCCCCAAAAAGGGGCGCTTACCAACTAACTACTGACCGTAGACCGGGGGTTGGATCCCTAGGCTTTGAAAAGTTCGGATTCCTCGGAAAACTGTAGGTCCCGAAGCAGTAGGACACTTGCTGACCTTGTCGTGAAGCTTGCACAAATCTTTTCGTAAATTTTTGGTAATCTTTGATTCGGGTCATTCCAAAGTTCAAATGGGGCATTGGTTTGTGTGCCAAATTCAGAATAAGATAAATTGTAAAAAATTGGATTTAACTTCCAACTGTGCCAAAACAATAATGCTTACCGTAGTCCGGGGATTGGATCCTTAGGACTTGAGAAGTTCAGATTTCTCGGAAAACTGTAGGTCCCGGAACTTCAGGACCTTTGCTGTCTTTGAGCTTTTAAATTTACCATTTACAGATTTGGATATGAATCCATCCTTGCAGATCACGCATATATATATCATGATTGTATTACCTCGGATGGAATGGGATCTTCCAGCAAGACAATGCGACGAGCCTTATGATTAGAGTTATCCGAAGGTGATTCAAAGAGCACGACCAAGATTTCCAGTATTTCACAGGTCCCCTAGTTCCTCAGACTCGAACCTGTGTGTGGAACAGGCCTGTAGCTAGGATGAAGGAGCAACTGGGGAAAAATAAAGAAGATATGGAGCACAAAGCACCAAGGATTGTGCTATACATATATATATAAATAGCTCGAAGGGGAAATTGGGGCACAAGCATGGAGGAACTGGGATCAGGCCCTAGCTGTCCCCGGCTTGGCTACGGGCCTGTTGTGGAACCACTTCGACCGTCTTGTTCGCTTTATGGATCCTCCACCTCGCACCCTCTTAAAACTGTCGGATGTCTTTCAATTAGCATGGTTCAGATACCCCTGACAGCCATCTGACACCATGTTGGGCTTTCACAACCCGTCTGATGACCACGTTGAACGCGATGGTTACTCACGATATTAACTGGAAAACACATTAATGTGATTTATTTATTTATTTATATCGAACACCACCCAGATTAAATTAAACAACGACATATCAACGGTCATTGGCGTAGTGATACCAGCGCCGATGTTATGGCGTGATTAGATGGTGAAACGTTCGAATATATATTTAAATATTTTATTTTCTTAAACGTTTCACCATCTACGCACGCCATTTCATCGGCGCTGGTATCACTACGCTAATAACATTCAACATATTGTTGTTTGTATTAATGTGCATTCGACAATATATATATATATATATATATATATATATATATATATATAAACAACATGCCAACCATACATACCAAAAATCGCCCAACTCCGACAACTCATCAGTATAACAGAGACATTCTCCAAGGACATAGGAATGGAATTCGGCCTCGATAAGTGCAAAATACAGAAGAATAGCAAAGAAGATTTACCAGGCATCGAACTCGAAGACGGGAGACTACTGAAGACCTTGGACGAGGGCGAAACCTACAAATACCTAGGGATAATGCAAAAACGGCAGCAGGAGCACAAGAAAGTCAAGGTCCAGCTCACGCAAGCATTCCAAGAAAGACTTAGAAGCATTGTGAAGACGAAACTGAGCGGGAAGAACACCACGCAAGCAATTAACGCATATGCGGTACCAGTGCTCACCTACTCCTTCGGGATCATCAAATGGTCCAACACTGAACTAGAACAACTCCAGCGGAAAATGAGAACCATCCAGAGAAGAGCCGGACAACTACACCCTGCAACGGCAATTGAACGGCAAACACTACCCCGGGAAGAAGGAGGACGCGGACAAGCGGACCTCAAAGACTTACATGACAAGCAGATCCAGAGCATGAGGCAATACTTCCAGTTGAAGAGTCCCCGATCGCCACTCATCCAAGCCATAATACAAGCAGATGCAAATTACACGCCACTAAACCTGTGTAGTACCGAAGAGCGTGTCCTGGAAACAGCCAACGAACAGAAACTAAGAACTTGGGCCGGAAAACCATTACATGGCAGGCACTACAATGACCTGCAACAACCACACGTTGACAAAAAGGCATCAAATTCTTGGCTGGCCAAAGGCACTCTCCAGCCAGAGACAGAAGGATTCATGCTAGCCATCCAAGACCAAGTGATCGCAACAAGGAACAATCAGAAATTCATCCAGAGAAAAGACATAGAAAGCGACAAATGCAGACACTGTCATGCGGCATCGGAGACAATCCAACACGTGATGGCAGGATGCAAGATCCTTGCGCAGTCAGACTACAAACATAGACACGATCAAGTAGCGAAAATAGTCCACCAGAAATTGGCAGCGAATGCTGGCTTTCTGACAGAAAAATGCCCGTACTACAAATATGAGCCAGAGACCGTGCATGAGAACGAAACACACAAGCTTTACTGGGATAGAGCAATCATAACAGACAAGACAGTCCCACATAACCGTCCTGACATAACCCTCGTCGATAAATCGAATAAGACCACGTACTTAATCGACATAGCAGTACCCAACACCAATAACATACAGACAACCTACACAACGAAAATCACCAAGTACCAAGATCTCAGACATGAAGTACGAGATATATGGGGTATGGAAAAGATCCTCATCATCCCGTTAGTCATCTCAGCAACAGGGATAGTACCAAAAACGCTTGCGACGAATTTGGAGATACTCAACATTGACCCAAACACCTACATTGAAATACAAAAAGCCACAATCCTAAACACGTGTCACATTGTCAGGAAGTTTCTAGACATGGCACATTAAGAAGTGATGTAAAAAGAGGCTTGGGAACATGGCGCTCTGCCCGTCCCAAAGCCTGTTTCCGCCAAGAATGGGCGAGGAAAACTTTTATATATATATCATCATCATCATCATCATATTCAACCATTATCTATCCACTGCTGGATGAAGGTCTCTCCAAATGCTTTCCACACAAGTCTATCCTGGGCCATTCGTTTCCACGTCACCCCAACCTCTTTTCTTATTTCATCCACCCATCTAGTTTGAGGACGTTTTCTAGGTCTTCGGTGGTCTCTTGGAATCCAGTTCAGAATTTCTGTTGTCCATCGTTGATCAGTTCTTCTTGCAATATGCCCAGCCCATCGCCATTTCAGCCCTTTTACTTTAACAATGATGTCCTCTACTCTAGTTTGCTCTCTCACCCAAGTGTTTCTTTTTCGATCTCTCCTAGTTATTCCAAGCATGCACCTCTCCATGCTCCTTTGCGTTGTCTGTAACTTTCGTATTGCTCCAACTGTTAGACTCCATGTCTCTGATCCATAAGAGAGGACTGGCAATACACACTGGTTGAAGACCTTTCTTTTTAGACACAAAGGCAATTTCCCCTTCAGGATAAAACTGTTTCTTCCAAATGCACTCCAGCCAAGTTTAATACGTCTGTTGAGTTCTTTCATAATGTTGCCATCCATTGAAATCAGCTGGCCAAGGTAAATATATGAATCAGCAATTTCTAGCTCAGTGTTGTCAACTTGTATTTTTGTTTCCTCTACAAAATTATTGAACATGATCTTAGTTTTTTGTAGGTTCATCTTGAGTCCAACTTCTTCACTTCTAGTTGAGAGCTCTTGTACCATGTCTTGGAGTTCTAATGGGTCCGTTGAAAAAATAACAATGTCATCAGCAAACCGCAGATGATTTAAATATTCACCATTTATTTTTATTCCCTTGTTATTCCAATTTATCAGCTGAAAAATCATCTGTAAAGCTGAAGTAAAAAGTTTTGGAGAAATGGTATCTCCCTGCCTCACACCTTTACCAATTTTGATAGTTTTGGTATCTTTATGTAACCGAAATTTTGCACTTGCATTTTTATACACACGTTTCACCATGTCAATGTACACATCCTCAATGTCTGTTGATCTTAAAGAGTTGATGACTGCTGATGTTTTAATAGAGTCAAAGGCCTTCTCATAGTCAATAAATGCCACACACAATGGAAGTTCATATTCATGTGTTCTTTCAATTAATTCTCTTAATACTTGAATATGGTCCACTGTACTGAATCCACTTCGAAATCCAGCTTGTTCTCTTGGTTGAGCTGCATCTAATTTTTTCTGCAGGCGATGTGTTAGCACTTTTGTGAAGATTTTATAAATAGCAGGTAACAAGCTAATTGGTCGGTAATTTTTCAAATCCTCTTTATCACCTTTTTTATGCAAAAGAATTACTGTTGCAGAATCCCATTGGTTTGGTATGTTACCGCTGTTAAGACATTTGGTAAAGAATTTTGCAAGTATGTCTTCTATATATATATATATGGCCTGCAAAAGGGTTGCTGGTATCTAACTGGAAGGAGACCCACACGCTGAACGTATGTGACGATGTGTGGAACCGGCCAGGCCAGTAACCTAGTGTCCTACCCCGCCTTCAAGTGGTGCAGGCTGAGCTTTCTATTTATGTGGCAAATTAATATTTGCTACACGGATAGAAAGGCGGAAGGGGAGGGCTAATTCACCAACCCGTCTAGCCAGCGTGGTGAAATTATGGCTAATTCCTCCATTATGTTGACACACCAGAAACCATGGCCCCTAGTCTCCAGGTGCTGGAGTGCTCCTGATCAAGGCAGCGGTCAGTGTGGCATGAAAGCAGGGGGTGCTAAGAATCACTGGAATGGCCCAGGCTGCCGTTTGTTATTGACCTTGGCTACGTTTAATGGACGATCCCTTGCTTCTGAAGCAAAACTTCAGGAATTGGAAGAGGAACTAGACAAGATCAAATGGGACATTGTAGGACTCAGTGAAATTAGAAGAAAAGGTGAAGAGTTGGTGGAACTGAAAAGCGGACATTTGTTTTACTATAGAGGAACGGAAACTGGAAGAACAAGTGGTGTTGGCTTCTTAATCAACAAAAGAATTAAAGACTGTCTTCTGGAAGTTGAAAGTACATCAGATCGAGCAGCGAGGCTTGTTGTTCAACTAACCCAGCGATACCAACTTCAAATAGTACAGGTATATGCACCAACATCAAGCCATACCGACGAAGAGGTTGAAGAATTTTATGAAGAAATCAAAGAGTTACACACCAAAGGGAAACAACATATCAAGCTCATCATGGGGGATTTCAATGCAAGAATTGGACAACAGGAACAAGGAGAGACATCGGTTGGTAAATACGGATATGGGGAAAGGAATGAACGTGGCGATCAACTCATCGAATTTGCAGAAGCTGAAAACCTTAGCATCATGAATTCATTTTTTAAGAAGAAACCGCAAAGAAAATGGACATGGAAACACCCAAATGGGGGAACTAGTGAAATTGACTATATCCTGGCAAACAAGAAATCAATTATTGAAGATTGCAGTGTACTGAACAGATTTAATACTGGAAGTGATCATCGAATGGTGAGATGTAAAGTGCACTTAAATACTAAATTAGAACGACAGAAGCTCATTAGGAAACAAGTAAGTAAGAGGGTGGATCTAATGAAACTGAAAGTAAATACCGAGGCATTCAAGTTGGAATTAAAAAATCGCTTTTCTGCACTGGAAGGACTTATTGATGAAAGTGATATCTCAGAAGCAAATGAAAACATTGTTAAGACAATAGTTGAAACTGCTGGGGAAATTGGTGGTGTAACCTGTAAAAAGCACAATAGCAAATTATCTGAGAAGACGAAACAGCTCATGAAAAGGCGAAGAGATATGAAGGTGGACAATCGAAATACCAGTTCCAGGATTGAGTACATAGAACTTTGTAAAACTCTGCGCAAAAGCATGAAAGAAGACATAAGAAAATTCAACTGTGAGCTAGTAAGGAAAGCCATTGAAAATAACAAGAGCCTTAGGGTTGTTAAAGGAAGTTTATCTGTTGGGAAGAAACACATCATTGCATTAAAAGGAGAGGATGGCACCGTAACAAGAAATAGGGAAGAAATACTTAGAAGAGTTGAAGAATTCTACAAAAAACTATATGAAAGTAACAGTGGATTAAACGAAGACACTGAAATAGTCGAAGGAACAGCTCCTAAAATCTTAAAAGAAGAAGTTTCATTTGCAATAAAAAGTATGAAGAAAGGAAGAGCCCCTGGCGATGATGGTATTACATTAGATATCCTAAAAGAAGCTGGAGAATATGTAGAAGACATACTTGCAAAATTCTTTACCAAATGTCTTAACAGCGGTAACATACCAAACCAATGGGATTCTGCAACAGTAATTCTTTTGCATAAAAAAGGTGATAAAGAGGATTTAAAAAATTACCGACCAATTAACTTATTACCTGCTATTTATAAAATCTTCACAAAAGTGCTAACACA
>QLNU02011864.1:4894-19535 GCA_006491805.2 Dysdera silvatica | reverse complement strand
AACAATTTGCTTTAGGAAGTCGAATAGGCAGAGTCAAAACTCCATGCTTCAAAGGTACGTATTTGATTTCTGTTCTTCACAATCCAGAAACACAATTATTAACAGATTTAGGGGAAAATATTTGTAAAAATCCAAAGAGGAAAACAAATTCAGCCTCTGGGTTGTTTCTAATCAATATTTTATACTTTAAAAATATATAGAAAACTTACAGATATATATATATCAGGGAATGGATATTTCTGAGATATTACCCATATATAAATTGTATATTACCTCAGAGTTCTTCATTAATTCTGACCGTTTTACAACGAAGTTCGAATTTTATATAGCAAGCACCTTTTTCATCTATTTAGTGTTTTGAATTATGAAACATTTGAATACTTGAAGGTGTTTAACTAGGAACGTCAATTCCTTGACCTATGTGCATCTCAGCATGACAAAATTTAAATTGATATCCTTGTTATATCGACCTTAATAAAACACATATGTATTTGAAAACAAATTCCTTCTTGTGTTATCGGAAAAGAAACCGAACTGAACTGATGCGCATTTAAAGTCATTTTTAATGGTGTTAAGCTTATTACATCACGATTGCAGGTCTTATGCTTAAGGTTTTTGCATGAAGATAACGCGTCTCATGCTTATAGTTATTGCTTAAGATTGCACGTCTTATGCTTAACACATTGACTGCTGATTTCGCTCCAGCTTGTGATACGGAGTTACCGGTGAGGTACCATTAACGTTCTGGCGCATAGTGTGAGCTGATATCTCAGTAGTCAATCTCACAAGGGAAGGTCTGAGGGTATACGACGAGGATTGTAATGACATTAGGCTTATTTGGAAGCTCTCAAAAATTATTAGACACGTATTTAGTCATTTTTCAGAATGGCCATAAATATAGGTCTTAAAGGGTAGGAGAGAGCAAAAATGGGACTATTTTTATAAAGTTCAAATGGGATTTTTTTTCAGTCAGTTCAAGCGTGAATAGTGAAACAGGTTGATACATCACGATTAAGTTTGCTTGGAAAAATGCTAAAGCAGATGTTGAGCACGATTCGATACATTTAGGTTTTATACCACCGCATGAAACTGAAAATGAGTTAAATAGAAATATTGTAAATATTCCATTTAATGAACCTGCATCAAAAATTGAGTTCAATGGGAGTAACGACTCCGAAATTTCATTGAAGATTGTGAACGAAATTTTTGTCTATACAACAGAATGGGTAATGATAAGTGAAGCATGGCTGTTTCGTTTCTAAAAGGTAGAGCCCGCTTGTGGTAGCGTTTGTTGAGAAAATATAAAGTTCCCGTGGAGACAAAACGGCTTGGAAAGAATTTTGTGTCCTGGTTAAATTAATTTACCCTAGATATGTAAGCAATCTTTAAATTGCTAAGCAACTGTTCTTACGTCAGTATAAAGAGTTGTCTATTGAAAATTTCGTGCTTCAGTCACTAGAACTGTACAAATAATGGACGGATGTTTACAATCAAAATGAAGCTTTTGAATTTGTATGGCGTCAATTACCGAGAGGTATCAGGTTATCCTAAGAAGGTTAAAACTCTGAATAAATACATGAATTTTTAATTTTGGTTATAAAAGGTAAAAATGAAAATTTGTCCGTACCTCATAGACTTAAAAGGGCCGTATTAAAAGGTCATAAAGCAAAGGATTGTCGAGAAATGGGAGAAACTGAAACTCAAAATTTGGCTTAATTAAGTTCTAAGAATTATGGGCGACCTTTCCATCTCTGGTACAAGTTCCTAATTTATATATTAAAGCGATAATTGATACCAGTTCTGAAAGCTTACTAAATATATGAAATTTCTATGCATTACACTGGCTGAAGATTTGAATTGGAACAAACATATACATAATGTCAGAAAGAATGTAGATAAGGAAATTGGATTAATTAAACTATTATCTCCTTACGTGTCTAAAATATTCTAACCGATTTATACCATCCACTTATATATAACCATTTTTCATACTGTAACTCTGTATGGGGGATCCTCAGTAAGTTAAGCTTGAAAATGTTGAAGTTGTTGCAAGAAATCCATTACAGCAATTGACAAAAGTAATATACAAGTACATAATTTTAACAGATGACAAATGTGCCTCAATTTATTTTCAATTAAACCTTTTAATACCTCTATGAAAACCTTACTTTTTTCCGTATGTATAATCATCTCTTGTTGAAATAATAATATATTTTTTAAAAAAATGACCCTAACGTGACTTGCAGACGCACTTAAACTTATATGTTGCGGGTGGTTGAAATATCATTCTTTGCCTATACCTAGATGGAGTTTTCTCGTACAATACGCACTAGGCTGGTCGTTGTGCGGCAAATTACCTTCTTGGGCGAGGCGATAGTTAAATAGTTAAGCTCCATCTCCTGCGTAGACACGACTTTCAGTTGTATTGAAGTATAAACTTGAGAAATAGCCTATTATTTGCTACCATGCTTATCGAACAAAGTTCTTTTGCAGTCTGTTGCTATCTGGTACTTTATCACCAATTGCTGTTCCAAACTTATTGCTTCCTCTCGCTGAAAAGGCTGTTATGTTGAGGAATTGCAGGCATTTATATTAGAAAAGATGATAGGATGGGTTAAAGTAAAATAAATAAAGAACGGCCAACTCCCCAAATTTCAGGTTACAATACACAAAGAACTCGAATCCGAAGTCTGAGTCCAAAAATGAGATGAAAGAAGAGCAAGAATAAAAAATAATAATACAATAATTAATCCATTGATAATTAAAGATTAACTTAATTACACGCACAATAATTAATAACCAAGTTGTTAATTAGTCACTAAAAGTGACCTAGCTTTACCTTTCTCCATCTCACAGACGACACATGATTACAATACACGTCACCAGGACGATATCAGGCTACCGCGGACTCGCACAAACTATAAAATACACCGTGTCTCCGTTACGGGTTCTAAAATCTGGAATTCAATTCCTCAAGAATTTAAATCTCTCTTTTCTCACCCTTAAAGCCAAAATCTTTGATTAGTACTCAAATCAAGTATGCTCTGCCCGCTGCTTCTGCCTTCCCACTCTTTCCTTTTAGTTTTCAGTTCTTTCCCCTCCCCTACTCTTCCTTTTCCAGTTTTCTTTTGTCTGCCTTTCCCTTTAAATGTCCTTTAAAACTGCACCCGCAACGGTCAACTCAAAATTCATTTACATTTTTCTACTATTTTTGTTTCTCCTACTTCTTCTTCCGGCCTTGGCTGCAAGGAAAAACATTCTTACTCTGCAGCCCACAAAGATTCCACCTTTGGACTTCAACGTTCACTTGTAACGTCTTCGAGTCAAGACTCTGCTCATAAACTCTGTAAATGTGATACACCTGCAAATGTAAATCTCTTAATAACAATGCGGATTTGTACGCGCGAATCGATATCGTTATTGTTTCTTGTTGAATACGAGAAATCCCTTGCTTTTTCTACCGGAAAGAGAGCCCCGTTACTAGCATCTCTACTGCTCTCTTTCCATTTCCCAAGCAAATCGTTTGTATGGTCTCCTGATGTATAAAATAATAAGGAATAAAGTATTATTATTATTATTATGCAGATAAAAAATTGTTACTGAGTGTATTGCTTTTTGTGCATTTAGTATAAAGAAAATGGTGTAAATAGTATCTCATTGTGTACTATTGCGGCAATTCACATCTGCAACTCTGAGACTAATAAACTGTTATTATTTTTGTTATTATCATAATTCTAATTGCCCAAATTAGCAAGTTAAAAGTTACGTACAAGCTAATGGCATGTTGCAACTAAACAAATTGTATCCCATGCTATTACCTTATTATTTCATAAACTAATGGTACGTATTAAAAAGGTAGAGTTGTATTACAAATGATATACAGGGTTAGCGAGAAATCAGTTCCCACATAAGAGAGCGTAACACTTGTGAACATCCTATTATTCCTTTTGAAAATCACAAGTTGAGAAGCCAGTGTCTCTCTCTCGCTCTTTCTTTCGAATATTGATTTTATAGAACGCACACAAAAACAGAGTTTTGTTTCCAAAAATTAAAACCTCGATCTGGTGACGTCCAACCACTTTGCGATGGTGTTAACGAAATACCGATATTTACATTCAGAAAATTTTGTTTGCAATTGGCATCGAGGAAGCAACATTCAAGCATGTCAAAATAGATGAAGCAAACATAATAGAACACGAAATTGGAAGGAAAAAACGATGGATTTCCTTAATAAAACCTTAACTTTAACGTTTGTTTCTAATATTTATCCTAAAGCCGATAAATTGCAATTATATTCGGAAACTAATGGGATATTGATCTTCCTATGACGTAATATGTTATTGAGTATACTTTGCTTACTAGGGACGGATAATTTTATGAAGAGGATAAAGTCAAAAGGCCGTGAAGGATTTGGTGGTATAACTGACTGTAAAGGACATAGGACCGCGTTTCACTAGTGATTATGAAGAATCACTTTAGAGATGCAGTAGCGAATTTTACTCACGTGTTTTCAGTACTAAAATTGGCAGATGACAAATAGGTTGGTGTTGATGGCATAGAATTCGAGTTATTAGAAATTTTATCCAAATTTGTGAACTTCACATACGAATTGGTCTACGTAACAGATGAAGAATGAGGTACTGTAGACGCAAATGGAAGGTGGAGCCTGTATGGTGGGAATGCTACAAAGGAAAGAAGCCGACTTGGCCCTTGAGAAAATAGCCATAACATATCCCAGATCGAAAGTAAGTGACTTTTCATTTCCGTACGACGTGGACGTTAATACATTTATGATCAAGAAAGCTGGACGCTCGGCAACAAAGTATTATTTTGCTTATCCGTTTCAACTTTCAGTATGGATATGCATATTAGTTTCCATAATTGTTTGTTCGCCGTTTTTATTACTACTTCGGCGTCGTGAATTAGGTAGTTCGAAACATATTTCTCTCCCCTTGTCGAACATGATATCGTCTCGAGAAATGTTGATTCGAAGTGGAACCATCAAAAAAAATTTCAACGGAGTTGAAGTCAGAATATTTTTTGCGTCATCAGCTCTATCGTTTCGAGTATTGATGTTTTGTTTCACTGGTTTACTTCTGTCGTTTCTAATGGCACCTTTGATGGAAAAACAGATTGAAACTATGGAAGAACTTGCTGTAGAAAGTCGAACAGGCAGAGTCAAAGTTACCACCTTCAAAGGATCGCGTATGATTTCCGTCATGCAACAACAGGAGACACAGTTATTAAAAGATTTAGGTGAATATCTTCGAAAATATCCAGAGGCAACTGCAAAATCATTTAGTGAGGAATTGAAATGGTCAACAAATGTCACGCTTTCCTCGCAGCAAGTTATTTTGTGACAATTTTAGTTACTGACCAGGGAGAAAGCCACAATATATTCATATCAAAATATCAAATGACGGCTTGGGAATATCTCCAGTCTCCATTTTCTTCAGAAAGGAATTCTGCTGCATGGAAGAGTTCGATAAGATGATTTTTCGGTTGCACCAAGCTGATATTTACCAGAAGATATTGAATGATAAGATTTTTAAACTTGGCAAAAAAACTTCGTACAAATCTTGAGCAATCCTTGAGACCTATCTCAATCGCGGATTTTTCCGCTGTTTTTGAATTGTTGTTTTGCGGTTGCGCAATTTCCTTTGTTGTTCTAATATTGGAGCGGATTAGCAAAACTAAAAGTCGTCGTAAAACTTCTAAGGTCAAGAACTCTGGAAGTAGCTTCCAGACTTGATATCTCCACGCACATTTATAAATTTATCCCGACGCTTATGTAAAACATGTTCTAAAAGAACAATAGGAATAAACAGTGAGCACTTTTACATTCGAAATGTACAATGAAAGATTATAGCTGCAATATATATTAGGAATGGACACTTCTTAGGTATTATCCGAACAAATTTTAATTGCATGTTAACTCAAAGTACTTCATTTATCTTCACCTTTTCACATTAAAGCTCGAGTTTCATACAGTATGCCTCTATTTTGTTTCGCCGCTGTTTTGATTTATGAAAAATTTGAACACACAAAAATATTTACCCATAAACATTAACTGCTCGTCATATATATATCTCAGCATGGTAAAATTGAAATCATGGTTCTTGCGAATATCCATTTTAATAAAATACTGTATTCAAAAAAAAGAAGCCCTTGGGCTGCAGGAATGGTTAAGAACACTATTCATGCGCGTTTCAAGTGGTGTTACACTGGAAAGTACTGTCGACCTTACGTTTCTTGTCAGAAAGTGAGTTCGTAATGACTGTGCATGCATCTTTCAGCAAGGAATTTAAAGTGAGACACCATACATGTCTTTTATCAAAAACCTTGCTTAAATAAACATTTCTCCCGCCAAACAATTGTTAAGCTGTTGAAGAAGATTTGGCATAAGTAAAAGAATATTAATTTGTAGATAGTTAAATTAAACTTCGTCTATACCATTCGTTATTTGTTCAGTTGTGAGTTTTGTGGCGCAAGGATATCATAGGTCATGTTATATTTGCGCTATAAAATTCAACGATAGCATAGGTCATGCTACTCTGCGGTCTATAGTTTTCAGGGAAATCCGAACCACTTGTGGCCGAAGGAACCTACACCTGTGACTACACTGAGACTAAGTTGATAAGCCTTTTTTTTTTTTTTTTTAAAGTTTCATTTACTGCTTCCCAAAAACTGTACCTCAAGGCTGGAAAACTGAAGCGGCGTAGGTACACATCTTCGTCACTTAGTTTTTCTTCTCCTAAAATTGTTCCAGAATTTCAGGAGACCGGCTTTTGACGTCATGCTTAGGCGTCTCCTTTTGCGTTTGAAACGAGTGATTGCGGCGACGGCGCCACGAGTGTAAGCCGGAAAATTTGTTTCCCACATTTCTCGACGCCAATAAAATAATTTTTCCGCCGCATTTGCAAACCAAGACTAATAGAGGTGAGTATTATGTTTCTAACTTCGCTGAATCGTAATAGTTACAAACTGCGGGCTGTTCTGATGCTTTTCTGCCAACATTCCCCAGTTAGCAAAATGAGATCCTCAGGACGACAGGACCTATAACGAACGTCCGAAAACGGTGCTGCTGACATCCTGAATACGTCCACAGAACGTTCAAATATCTGGTGTCGGGATATCTTCAGAACGTCCTCCGAATGTTGAAAAAGACGTAATTCGGACATGTTTTGGCTGAGTTTAGGATTTGAACGGCAGGTGAAAGCCTAATCATGACGTTCACAGGATATCCTCAGGACGTTCACGGGACATCCTCGGGACTTTTACGGCACGACATTCACGGGACATCCCCCAAACGATAATAGATAACTCTAGGACACTCTTCCACTTCGAGTTCAGTCACCTCAGCGGAAAGTCGACTTTTCTTTTGCTCTTTTTCCATCCCCTCAAATTATAAACATCGCAGAAATGGCCCCGTCTTGTGCAGCGCTGAGTCAGCAACTTCTGACCGTTGAAAGTCATCTGGAGAAGTTTGAATCAATTGACAAAAAACTGGAAAAGCTTACAACTATTGAAAAAAAACTGAATAAATTAAACGAGATCGATGGTTTGGTGACCGGCATCCAATTTATAAACGACCAATTCGAGGAATTAAAAAAAAGAGTGTACAGCATTACTAAACGAGAATCTTTCACAAAAAGCTGAAAACCGTCACTCGGTGGAATGTAACCGGGAACTCGAACTAGCTATCGATGAATTGGACCAATGTAATAGAGGTAACAACATCGAGATTTGAAATGTACTGGAATCCAGGGATGAAGATACGAAGCAACTCGTTCACGAAATTGTTAAATGCGTAAATGTAAAAATCCTCGAATCAGATATTGCAGCGTCGCACAGACTTGCAGGGAGGAAAAATCGAATAAAGCGCATTATTTGCCGCTTCATCAACAGGAGGTCTGCTGAAAGCAACATCAAATGCAGAACAAATGCAAAAGCACCCACCATTGCGCCGAGAGCAGTTAAAGAACACAACTAAATTTTCGCAACAGTGAACGCGTCACGAAAACAATTTACCACAATTAGCAACGTTAAATTAATACAAATATACACTACGAAAATCATTAATATGAAAAATAGTTACTAATAAACCCTTTATAAACGCAAAAAAATATGAAGGGGTCACTGCACGAGACGTCACCCACTTACCTCACTTTCTGCTAGAAACCGCTAAAAATTGCACTAGATGGATTTGTAACGCAACAGAGTTACTAGCCCGTAGCGGGAAAGCAGATCGGCCGAAGAGTAATCCTCCTGCGCAAGTTTGTAGACTTCGCCAAAATTGGTATTAGTGTTTCCCCACATTAATATGTACTTGGCTAGAAAACTAACATCTGACCAGAAGAGAAAATAGCTCAGAGAAGATATTTTAGAAGAAATATTTCGGAAGCGATATTTTAGAGAAGGTATTCTGGAGATAGTATTTTAGAGAAGGTATTCTGGAGATAGTATTTTAGAGAAGGTATTCTGGAGATAGTATTTTAGAGAAGGTATTCTGGAGATAGTATTTTAGAAAAGGTATTCTGGAGATAGTATTTTAGAAAAGGTATTCAAGAGGACGATTTTTAGGAAAAGTATTCAAGGGGACGATTTTTAGGAAAGGTATTTTGGAGGTTTTCTAGAAGACGTATTTTAGAAAAGGTATTTTAGAGATGGTATTGTAGAGGACAAATTTGTGGAAAGGTATGTTAGAAGAGGTATTGTAGAGAAGGTATGTTAAAGGAGGTATTTTAGACAAGGTATTTTGGAGAAAGCATTTGAGGAGGTATTGTAGGGATAGTTTAGAAGAGGTAATGTGGAGGAGATAGTTTGGAGGAGGTATTTTAGAGAAAGTATTTTAAAGGAGGTACTTTAGAAGTGGTATTTTAGGAGGTACTTTAGAAGTGGTATTTTAGGAAAGGTATTTTAAAAGAGGTATTTTAGAAAAGGTATTTTAAAGGAGGTATTTTAGAAAATGTATTTTAAAGTAGGTATTTTATTAGATCTAGCTAATATTTTAGAAAATCTAGCTAATATTTTAGAAAATCTAGCTTTTTTTTTAACAGATCTAGCTAATTTATATTGTTTCAGTATTACTGGAACAAAGTATGGCGTCAAATACGATTATATCATGCAGTGATAACTGGTTTGAGAGGCCATTTGGTGATTCCTTCATGTTGCTGTATCGTCTGGTTGCGTTCGTTGTAGTGAAAATGTCTGAGCATTTGATTTTCTTTTTGTGGATTATGTATGCAAGGTAAGATATGCGTAAATTTAAAATGGTAAAAAGAAAGTAAATAGGAGAAAGGGGAGGCCGAAAATCGCAAAAAACGATGTAAATAACTTTTTACGATTTGTAGGAAGAAGCGGTGGACGAAAATCCCAAAAAAACCGGCGTAAAAAAACATGGTGGCTAGTCACTTTGTGTCGATTGCCAGATTGATAATTTTTATACACATGGACTAGATTTTGGGGGGAAACGTATCGTCAGTAGTGCCAAAATAAAAGTCAAAAGCTTATATCATACATAAATAATAACATATTCAAAGTTGTAAATTTATCACGATGAAATACATATATATAATAAAAGCAATCGGACAACTTTGTGCGGTTTGTTAGATTATTGGTACATGAGCCGGCTTTCGGCTGCGCTAAAGGGCAGCCTTCATCAGATGTATACTGTGCGAATCGAACATACCGCAGATAATATAATCAAGGAATACGAATGGGAAAAAATAATGCAAAAGAAGTAAGAACAAAGATAAAAATAAGAAATAAAAACAACGCGAGCAAAAAAGTAAGGGTTTTTGTCAAATACTTTTAGGCGGAGGAAGTTAAAAGATGGAGTTTAAGAAGAGAGAGAAAGGTACATAAGATATGGTGTAATGAGTTATGGAGGGTTGCTAAGAATGTATTGCTATGCACGGAACAACCAATGTGAATTGGTTGTTCCGTGTTAATTGTGGAAGAGCGCCTATGGTATATCTCCAGTGCTTCCCTGAATCTGAGACTTTTAAGGCTATTTCCGGCAGGTGCCAACAGTTTGGTATGGTGGAATAATGGGGTGGCGTCATTGGATTGGATGTATTGGGCAAGACTGGTATTAAATCTATTGTGATTTATATCTGCTATGTGCTCTTTGAGCCTAGTCTGTAATTTCCTAACTGTACTACCGATGTATTGTGTATGGGAGTTACTGGAATTATTTGTAATGGGGATGGTGTATATCCCCGCCTTTTCAGTGGCGTGCATGGGGTCCCTATCCCTTTTGAGGCGTTGTAGTATGTTATGACCGCGTTTGTACGCAACAGCAAGGTGATGTTTTTATAAGGCCTATTTAATAGATGGAAAGATGGATGGAAAAAATAAACGAACTCCAACATATTTGAGTGGTGTGGTGTGAGCAGAAAGAGTGGAAGGTTGGAGGTTAAAGAGTTCCTTATGGAGTCTGTTAAAAATTTTGTAGACCCTCTTAAGGGGAATGCCTGTGTGTAAAGTTTTTTGAAGGATGCAGTTATATTCAATATTAAAAAGAGAGTCACTGCTACATACCACAAGCGCTCTACGTATATGTGCTGTGATGGCTGCTTCAATATGCGATTTGGGTTGTGCTGAGTGATAAGTCGGTAAACAGTTGGGTTCAGTCGCCGTGTGGAACACAGTGAAATCAAGTTGTGTGTCAGATCTAATAATAATTAAATCCAAGTACGGTATGGTCCTATTGTCATCTTCATCCATTGTGGTGAATTTGATGGCTTGGTGGTAGTTATTCAGTCTATCAAGCATTTGAATTACGTTAACCGATTTGGTATCGTATAAAAGAAATGCATCATCTACGTATCTTAAGTAACACGTGTTTTCAGCAAACGGTGTAACTACAATCTGCTCCATATGTCTTAACACATACTCTGCGATAATACCCGACATGGGGGACCCCATGGGTACCCCTGCGGTTTGCAGGAATGTTTGGTTATCAAATTGGAAGAAATTGTTATTGGTAACGAGGCGTATGGCAGACGCTATTGATAATACATCCTGGTTAGAGAACATATTAGATGCAGATAATGTGCGCTGAATGATATTTATCGCAAGGTCAACAGGTGTGTTGGGGTATAAATTAACGACATCTAGAGTCAACATTTTAAAGTCAGAATTGATTGGGGTATTCTCCAAGGTACTCTTAGCTTGTAAAGATGATTCTATGGAATAGGGGCTGGGGGGGCAGTTGTCCTTAAGGATTTTTGAAAGCGCTTTCTCCAAATTAAATGTAGGGGAACACCTCTTAGCGACGAGTGGTCGGAATGGCGGGGGGCGAGAAGGTTTATGTGTCTTGACCGTGAAGAAAATCCGCGGAATAGTAAAGCAACTGGGAGGGTTACAAGCATGTCTGAGGGGAGGGTACACTGTGGGAGAATTCTTAATTTGTGTCAAAGTTCGAGTGAGGCTAGGTAAAGGGTTTCTCAGTACCGGGGTGCATGATAGGGACGATATAGTAGAGTTGGCTTGATTGATGAAATCACTGTAGTCCATGATGACCAATTCTTTAGTTTTGTCGGCCCGAAGGACATGAATAACGCCTCGTTACCAATAACAATTTCTTCCAATTTGATAACCAAACATTCCTGTAAACCGCAGGGGTACCCATGGGGTCCCCCATGTCGGGTATTATCGCAGAGTATGTGCTAAGACATATGGAGCAGATTGTAGTTACACCGTTTGTTGAAAACACGTGTTACTTAAGATACGTAGATGATGATTTCTCTTATACGATACCAAATCGGTTAACATAATTCAAATGCTTGATAGACTGAATAACTACCACCAAGCCATCAAATTCACCACAATGGATGAAGATGACAATAAGACCATACCGTACTTGGATTTAATTATTATTAGATCTGACACACAACTTGATTTCACTGTGTTCCACAAGGCGACTGAACCCAGCTGTTTTCCGACTTATCACTCAGCACAACCCAAATCACATATTGAAGCAGTCATCACAGCACATATACGTAGAGTGCTTGTGGTATGTAGCAGTGACCCCCTTTTTAATATTGAATATAACTGCATCCTCCAAAAAACTTTACACACAGGCATTCCCCTTAAGAGGGTCTACAAAAGTTTTTAACAGACTCCATAGAGAACTCTTTAACCCTCAACCTTCCACTCTTTCTGCTCACACCACACCACTCAGGTATGTTGGGGTTTGTTTATTTTTTCCATCCATTTTTGCATCTATTAAACAGGCCTTACGAAAATATCACCTTGCTCTTGCATACAAACGCGGTCATAGCATACTACAACGCCTCAAAAGGGATAGGGACCCCATGCACGCCACTGAAAAGACGGGGGTATACACCATCCCCATTACAAATAATTCCAGTAACTCTCCATACACAATATATCGGTAGTACAGTTAGGAAATTACAGACTAGGTTCAAAGGGCACATGGCAGATATAAATCACAATAGATTTAATACCAGTCTTGCCCAATACATCCAATCCAATGACACCACCCCATTATTCCACCATACCAAACTGTTGGCACCTGCCGGAAATAGCCTTAAAACTCCCAGATTCAGGGAATCACTGGAAATATACCATAGGCTCTCCTCCACAATTAACACGGAACAACCAATTCACATTAGCCATGCCTGGCAATACATGCTTAGCAACCCTCCATAACTCTTCACTACACCATATCTTATGCACCTTTCTATCTCTTCTTAAACTCCATCTTTTAACTTACTGTGCCTAAAAGTATTTGACAAAAAACCCTTACTTTTTCGCGCACGTGGTTTTTATTTCTTATTTTTATCTTTGTTCTTACTTCTTTTACATTATTTTTTCCCCATTTGTATTCCTTGATTATAGTATCTGCTGTATGTTCGATTCGCTCCAGATAAATCTGATGAAGTCTGCCCTTTAGCGCAGCCGAAAGCCGGCTCATGTATCAATAATCTAACAAACAGTTCAAAGTTGTATGATTGCTTTTATTATATTATATGAACTATTATAACACTGCGTTACCCAGTAGTGCATTAATCAACACCAAATTGTTTTAACGAAATGTTTTAAAGCCGTGAATAATGGATGTAGTCGAGATTTATATTAGAGTCAGAACACCATTTTACTACAATTTACATTTTAATTCCACTTTTAGTTCAGTATTTTTATTTGCTTGATTTAGGGAGCAACTCCCCTCACACATGCCTACCTCCACATAGACCCATAGTTGGAAATAAAATTATATAGGGGACTAAAATTCAAGGTACCTTTATTATTTATTCTCATATAAAAAAAGGTCATGTGCCGCCCCCCCAATATTTTTACGCCGTCGGCGGCATGCTAGCGATGGCAATGAAGAAACAAGGGAACAGGATAAACCTGTAAAATCCAATGACAAAAATTAAAAAAAAAAACCTAAAACTTAAAAAAAAATTAAATAGGTTTATAGAATACACGTGCGCCTTGTTTTCAATGCGAGAACTTTTATAAACATTACAAGAAACTAATAGAAAAAAAAAAAAACTCGTGCTTAGAAATAACCTTGAATTTAAATGTCCTTTTTTTTCATTACAAAAAAAAAAAAAATCTACATTTGGCAAACAACTCCAAAATTACTCCAACTGTCACGTTTCCAAACTTCGACCACAAAATTAAAAAAATAAATAAAAATTAAACGGCCGTTTGAATATTTCTCGGCTGTTTCGACGTTCAACGTCGCCGCCCTTTTTTTCTTTGCATGCCTACCTGTTCCTATTGCTTGAAGGGCGTACGTTCAATACGCCATCTTGAAACAAGAAACGTAAATACGCGCCTTTAAACCCTGCTTTAGGCTTTGGGAAGACATTTCAAAACCTCGAAATTAAACATTGTGCAATCACAGAAGTTTGTGCGCAACAATTACTAGGGAACGAAAGTTTACACGTAGCTTAGAGCTTACCTCGTTTGGTTCGGTAAGCCAGAATATATCCAATCGATTTGCATTCCACTGGGCGATGAGGTTTTTCAGTTTTTCTCTTTCGTGGACCTTCTTGTCCTTCTCACCAGCCATGTTTATATGTTCCGAAAATATAACTGGTGATCGAAAACGTTCGGATTGAACGTCGAAAGAGTCAAGGCACTGACGATAACAACACGCGATTACGCGAACACACAGCAACTAAAACATTATGACACTGATTTTCAGCTGAAATGAATTGCGCATGTCATAACGTATGCTTGTTTCGCCATCTAGTGGTCATGAATGTAAATAAACGGGAAAAAAGGGTTCGCTAAGTCTTCAGAAGTTTAATGGAAAGTTAAAGATTCTTTCTCTTGAGAAGTTTAATTATACATATAAATTTTTTTAATTCGCTTGTTTTAATGTAACAAAGTTTTGGAAAAGTCCATTGTCAAAGACGCATTAAATAAAATAATGCATTATTATTGTTTTTTATTGTTGCAATCGTTTGTCCATCGTTCAATTTTTGAGCCAGAGGCGACTCCAGAGTTTGCGGGGGCCCCCTAAATTTCTGATTTATGTAACAATAAAAATTGTTGAAAGTGCATAAAGAAAAATAACAGTTCTTTATTCCAGAGGCACATTTAATTGCCAATATTGTGTTATATGTACATATAATGTGCCCTACTCAGCTTTTAC